>PITA01002573.1:0-157911 GCA_004023965.1 Spilogale gracilis | reverse complement strand
CCAGCGCCTGGGAATGTAAGGACGGGATCGAGAGGTGTTTCCTCAGGTTTAACACACCCACTCCCTTCAGTCCTCTGGTTTCCGATCTCCGCCAGGGGACTGCAAATTGCAATCCAGGCGAAAAGACCAACGCCAACTGCCCTTCTACCTCCGAGGACTCTGCGCCAGCTTAACCCGCCCTTGGCTGCCGCACTTACACTCTTTCACCGTCTGTGACTTGTCGAGGTCACACACCGCTACGTCCAAATCCCTTAGCAGCCGCCCCCTATCGGCCGGGCTACGGTCCTGCCACTCAATCGCCCTGCTAGTTCCACAGGGGCCTTCCCCAACTCCACCGGGAACTTGAGGAGAGTGGGATACGCATGCGCGGACAGCACCTCGGCCCAGTACAGCCCCACTCGGGAAGGCCCGGTCAGAGCGCGGAGAGCGCATGCGCGGATGCCTGGGGCCCTTCCAGCAGGCGAGGGGCGCGAGAGGGTGGCGGCGCCAAACCGAATTGATAAGTCTTCAAGCCCTCCGCTGCCCTCCTTCCTCTCCCTGGGTATTGTCTTCCCGCGCTAATTCGGGTCAATAGGCCGACCCCGTCTTGGAGTTTTGGTGTGAATCCTTCCGCTTAGCTAGTCCCTCTAATAAAATGAGTAAGGCACAGGGATCATGAATCTAAGGTGACTTGGCTTAGAGTGGGTGCAGCCTGTAGATCGCTTCCAAACCTTGGTCCCAGAGTGGGGTCTTTCCTCTCCTGGAAGTCGCAGAAATAAAAAAGGAACTTGCTGCCTGCCCAAGCTCCATTCACAGGAACTTCTAGTTTACCTCAGGCCTTTTGAGGACCTGAGCCACCTTTGGGCTCCCTGTGATGGCGGATCAGGGTCTCCTCACTGTGCCCCACACTCCCACCATTGGACCAGTCTCACATGGCACAGGTGGACTAAGGGAGAAGGCACAGCACTAAGGATGATCGTTTACTACTCACTGATCGCCTTTTATGGCAGGCACTGTATGCTCAGAGAAAGCAAATGAGTATTCGTATTCCCATTTCACAGAAGAGGAAATTGAGGCTGGGAGACAAAGACGATCAGTGTCCCACGCATGCCCCTTCAGTGGATGCATGGTCAAGACTTGTTACACTTCCTCTAAAGCCTCCCACCTGGAATGGGCACCTCCACACCATGGGACCCCCCCCCCACTTCTGGGTGCTGCTGCACCCCCCCCCACTCATCTGTCCCACAGTTGTTTATTCTGTTCCAAGTCTTTATTAAATTCCCCCCAGCGTGGAGGGGAGGGGATTATCAGAATCTTTCTCTAGTCCACCTGATTAGGGGGCTGGGCGAATTGGAGAAACTAGTCAGATTGGCGTAGGAAAGATGTTAGGGTTCAAAGCCTACAGCCAGGAAAGAATTCTTGAGATGTCTTTGGTGCAAAAAGGTGGTTTTATTAAAGCATGAGGAGAGGACTCCTGGGCAAAAATAGCTTCCCTGGCCTCATGAAGAGTGGCCCATTATGTACTTTCAAGTTGGGAGGGGGTTTGGGATAGTCTCTAAGGAATTTTGGAAGCAAGTTTTCCAGGACCTTGAGGAGTGGTAGTTATTTTTAGGAAAAGGTCATTTATTACCGTCTAATAAAACCTTAGTCATGATACCTTTCAGATGTGTATAGGCGGGACATATGCTTGGGGGATGATTGCCAACATTCATCTTGATTGGCAGTGGGGGTTAGAGATAAAGGAAGTTTCCAAAAGAATTTTTATATGTTAAAGTAGGCTTACAGGATCCTGGGAAGCAGGGGGTGGGGCTAGGATTGCCTTTTGCCCTTAGCAAAGGGTCAACATTGAGGCAGTTGAGTCCCCAGAGGAATGTCACTCTACCTGTTTCAAGGTCTTGTCAGTGAGCTGTAGATAGTAAGGAAATTTAATAATTTTTCTTCTGTCTTTGTTTCCCACATCAAAACTCCCAGGCTGGGGAGCTACGTGGCCCAGAGAGGGCCAAGCCCCACCTGTGTGTCTCTGACCATAAGGAGGGTAGGGGGCTTCTGGGCTGGCTCCATTAGGAGGAGAGGTGGTGTGTCCTTGTGTGAAGAGAAGAATGGTCCCACCCACATTGCCAGAGCCTCCGTTCTCTGGCTCCTGCCCCTGCCTCCTGGCTCTACTCTTCCTCTGGTGCCATCTGGCTCCTTGCTTCTAGCCTTTGTTCTTACCTGCTTGCTTTTCTGCCTTTCCTTCAAGCTGTCCACATCCTCTTTCCTTCTTCCCCCACTTCCTCCCTTGCTCCCATCCTCTTTGCTTTCCTTGACCACCATATAGCCAGAATACGTGTAGTCTTCCTCCCACTCTTCTTCTCCCTCCAAAAGAACTCCAAACTGGTCCTATAATGGCTACAATGGCTTCTCTAATCCCGCAGATGACTTCTAGGGGATAATGCTCCCAAAGCTGTGAAGGGAAGGTGGATATAAGTAGAACTGATACTCTGTACTGATTCTGTAAAAATAAAAGGAAACTCCATTTAGAATGGAATTTGGAGGCTGGCAGGAAGAATTCTCACCCCAGCACTAGTTATCAATTGCAGAACCAAAAGGAGTAAATATTTTGCAAGTCCGTACTACTTTACTAGCCCAGCAAAAGGAAGGAAGCTTGCTTTCTACGCTGCCAACAGTCCAGCCAATGAGAGACAGTGACAACTTAGCCAATGAAAAGCCACTATACTTCTAATTCTCAGTTTACTCCAATAGGCTTTTAATTTATAACAACTCCTCCCAACACTCTCTCCCCTACCCAACTTTTCCTCTATAAAAGAGAGTTCCTCTCTTTTGTTTTCCAGAGTTGCTTATGGTTTTGTCTTAGCTTGGTTGTTTCAAATTGTAATTATTGACTATTCCTTAAGAAATCCATTTTTTTTGCTGGCAAAATTACTGAGAGTTTTATTTGTTTAAAGATTTTATTTATTCTTATTTTATATAGAGAGAGCACAAGCAGGGGGAGGGCCCGCCACAAATCCAAGGCTGGTGAGCAAATAGTTATCCATATGCACGGATCCCATTGGACTCATTGCCTTCTTGCAGGCCTTGAGATTTTTGAAAGGAAGTTTCTCCTGGTTTTCTAGCTGTATGCTTTTTGTGTCTGAGCTCTCCAGAATGTATTCAGGATCTATTTAAGACCTTGTTTGTTTGTTGTTTCTTTAATTCTCTGGTAGTACTCGTTTGGCCTGGTGGAACTGTGCTGAACTTTAGTCTCAGTCCTGTGTGGAACCAGACTGCTTCTCTTGGAAATGGTGCCAGTTTGAAATGTGTAGGACTTTGGACCAACTCTATTTTGGGATGGGACTGTTCTGGTTATAAACGTGCTGGCCTTTGGTCCGATTCCCCTGCAACTGGGCCTTTCCTACTGGAATTGTGCTGACCTTTGGTCTGATCCTTCTGGAACCAGGCTGTACCTCTCAAAAGTGTGCTGTTTGAGGAATTGTTTCTTTGCCCTAGAGAAAAACTTCTAAGAGCTAGGATTCCAGTTATCAAAATGCATTGAGAGCGCTGCTCCCTACTGGGACTCTGGCCAGTTTTATGTTTAAAAACTATAGTTCCTTTACATGCACATTCATAAGTCAGTGGATTGACTTAACCAAAGAAATTTAAAACTTTAATGAACATTATCTTGAGCGTCTGATCTCCCCAAAGTTGTTTACTGAATTAAATTGGAAAGCTGCAGTTCCTAAAAAGAAATAAAAATTTTAAGGGGCAAAAAAGGAGGAAAAGAAGCAGCTGCTTGCCTATTTTAAGTGGTACCTGGGGCTTCCAGATGTTTTCAGGATTCTAAGTTTGTCTCTGCAAAAGACTATTTCTAAATTAATTGAGGAGAACCATTGAAAGAAGCCATTTTGGTCTCTTTTTCCCCCTCCCCCATTTTCTTTGATAGCTACAGATACATGGTGGCCACCTTATCCTCAGGCCCTGCATCTGGCTCCATTTTCCTGTATCCCGTCCTCTGAATCATTCCCCTCTTGCTCCTCTCTTGAACTCACTGAAACCTGCCTTTTCAAAGTTAAGTCTTCTGATGATCTAAATAAACCTCAAATTACATTGCCTGGATTAAGGCCAAATTATGAGCCATAATTAAAAAGAGTTTCCTAAAGTGACTGAGAAGGTCCATAAGTTTGTCAAAGAATTTAACATAGTTATTCAAACTTATCAACCTGGTTTGTCAGATTTCTATCAATAATCCACATTGGATAAAACTAGCCACAATGGATCATCCGGAAGGGGATTTAAAGAAACAAAAACCTACTTTTGTCAAGATGCTAGAAAACTTTGCTGGAAATCTCCACTGGGAAATTTCCACCAAACAATTACAGTAACTTTTCCCAGGCCTGCTGATTGATTGGAATAAAATTCAGGCTTGTATACAAAAGCCTGATGAAACTGTTCATGACTATAACAATCAATTCCAAATTGTCTTTTAAGAATATTCTGGTCTGGGGGCTCCTGGTCTGGGGCCTTGGTTAGGCGACTGCCTTCGGCTCAGGTCATGATCCCGGAGTCCCAGGATTGAGCCTCGAATCCTGCTCCCTGCTTGGCGAGAGGCCTGCTTCTCCCTCTTTCACTCCCCCTGCTTGTGTTCCCTTTCTAGCTGTGTTTCTCTCTGTCAAATAAGTAAATAAAATATTTTTAAAAAAAGAATATTCTGGTCTGGGCGTGGGAGACTTAGTCAGCTAAGTGGCTGCCGTTGGCTCAGATCATGGTCCCAGGGGACTGGGACTGAGTCCAGAGCCCAGCTCCCTGCTCTGCAGAGAGTCTGCTTCTCCCTCTGCCCTTCCCCCCACTTGTTCTCTCACTCGCTCTATCTCAAATAAAATATATTTTTTAAAAATATTCTGGTCTTTAACACTGAATTGCTAAGGAAATGTTGAGAAAGAAAGACAAAGCTGGGGGTATCACGTTACCTGGTTTCAAGCTTTATTACAAAGCTGTGATCACCAAGACAGCATGGTACTGGCATAAAAACAGAGAAATAGACCACTGGAACAGAGTAGAGAGTCTATATATGGACCTGCAACTCTGTGGTCAAATACTCTTTGACAAAGCAGGAAAAAATATCCAGTGAAAAAAAGACAGTCTCTTCAATAAATGGTGCTGGGAAAATTGGACAGCTATGTATAGAAGAATGAAACTCGACCATTCTCTTACACCATACACAAAGATAAACTCAAAATGGATGAAAGACCTCAACATAATGCAGGAATCTATCAAAACCCTAGAGGAGAACATAGGCAGTAACCTCTTTGACATCGGCCACAGCAACTTCTTTCAAGACAGGTCTCCAAAGACAAATGAAACAAAAGCAAGAATGAACTTTTGGGACTTTATCAAAATAAAAAGCTTCTGCACAGCAAAGGAAACAGTCAACAAAACAAAGAGGCAACCCAGAACACGGAATGGGAGAAGATATTTGCAAATGACACTACAGACAAAGGGCTGATATCCAAGATCTACAAAGAAATCTTCAAGCTCAACAACAACAAAAAAAGATGACCAAATCAAAAAATGGGCAGGAGACATGAACAGACTCCCTTCTCCATGGAAGACATACAAATGGCTAGCTAGCGGACACATGAAAAAATGTTTGTCATCATTAGCTATCTGGGAAATTCAAATCAAAATCACATTGAGATACCACCTTACACCAGTCGGAATGACCAAAATTAACAGGACAGGAAACAACAAGTGTTGGAGAGGCTGCGGAGAAAGGGGAACCCTCTTACACTGTTGGTGGAAATGCAAGTTGGTGCAGCCGCTTTGGAAAATAGTGTGGAGATTCCTTAAAAATAGAGCTACCCATATGATCCAGCAATTGCACTACTGGGTATTTACCCCAAAGATACAGATGTAGTGAAAAGAAGGGTTATATGTACCCCAAAGTTCATTGCAGCAATGGCCACAATCGTCAAACTGTGGAAAGAGCCAAGGTGGCCTTCCGCAGATGAATGGATACAGAAGATATGGTTCATATATACAATGGAATATTACGCCTCCATCAGAAAGGATGAATACCCAACTTTTGTAGCAACATAGACAGGATTGGAGGGTATTATGGTGAGTGAAATAAACCAAGCAGAGAAAGTCAAGTATCATATGGTTTCACTTACTTGTGGAGCATAAGAAGTAACATGGATGACAGTGGGGGAAGGAAAGGAAATGTGAACTGGGGTAAATTAGAGAGGGAGATGAAGCATGAGAGACTTTGGACTCTGAGAAACAAACTGAGGGTTTGGGAAGGGAGGGGTGGGGGGATGGGTGAGCCTGGTGGCGGGTATTGAGGGCACAAATTGCATGGAGCACTGGATGTGAGTCATAAACAATGAATTTTGGAATACTGAAAAAATAAAATAAATTATTATTTAAAAAAGAAAAAATATTCTGGCCTTTAGATGCTGAATCCACTGAGTAGCATTTAACTCTATGTTTATTTATTTATTTATTTTTAAAGATTTTATTTATTTGACAGAGAGAGACAATGAGAGAGGGAACACAAGCAGGGGGAGTGGGAGAGGGAGAAGCAGGCCTCCAGCTGAACAGGAAGCCCAATGCAGGGCTCAATCAGGACCCCAGAATCATGACCTGAGCCAAAGGCAGATGCCCAACCGACTGAGCCACCCAGGTGCCCCTAAGTCTACATTTATTAGCATAGACTAATACAGGTTGGACTGGGATCTTTCTCTTTTAGTTAAAAGAAGTAGGACAGAATGGGAAATTGCCTACTCCAGATTTAGTTAATATGGCAAATCAATTTGCTTGCATCCTAGGTGAGTCACCTAAAAGAAAGACTGCTGCAATTCTCAATTTTCAACTCTGGCAAATGAAGTCCCCTAAATAAAACCAAAAATCTTGGAGTTTCTGCTATTATTGCAAAGAGCCAGGCCATCAAGATAATGTTCTTATTATTAAAAAGAAAGACTGTTACAACTTTAAGTGTTCCAGGCACCTTCTGTCCTCTAGTCAGTCTTTCCAATGTCTTCCTAATCCCAGTGACTGGGGCTCTGAGGAACTAGAAGGGCTCATCTCAATTATCCCTCTTTTTTTAATATATATTTTGTTTTATTTTTTCAGTGTTCCAAGATTCATTGTTTATGTCCCACACCCAGTGCTCCATGCAATATGTGCCCTCAGTACCCACCACCAGGCTCTCCCATTCCCCCACCCCCTCCCCTCCAAGACCCTCAGTTTGTTTCTGAGTCCAAAGTCTCTCCTGTTTTGTTTCCCTCCTTGAATTACCCTACTTCCCATTTCCTTTCCTTCTCCTACTGTCCTCTGTATTACCCCTTATGCACCACAAGTAAGTGAAACTATGTGATACTTGACTTTCTCTACTTGGTTTATTTCACTCAGCATAATCTCTTCCAATCCAGTCTATGTTGCTACAAAAGTTAGATAGTCATCCTTTCTGGTGGAGGTGTAATATTCCATTGTATATATGTACCACATCTTTTTTATCCATTCGTCTGTTGAAGGGCACCTTGGCTCTTTCCACAGTTTGGCGATTGTGGCCATTGCTGCAATGAACATTGGGGTACATATGGCCCTTCTTTTCACTACATCTGTATTTTTGGGGCAAATACCCAGTAGTGCAATTGCAGGGTCATAGGGTAGATCTATTTTTAATTTTTAAAGGAATCTCCACACTGTTTTCCAAAGCGGCTGCACCAACTTTCATTCCCACAGTGTAAGAGGGTTGCCCTTTCTCCGCAGCTTCTCCAACACTTGTTGTTTCCTGTCTTAATTTTGGCCATTCTGACTGATGTAAGGTGGTATCTCAATGTGGTTTTGATTTTAATTTCCCCGATAGCTAGTGACGATGAACATTTTTTCATGTGTCTGTTAGCCGTTTGTATATCTTCTATGGAGAAGTGCCTCTTCATGTCTCTTGCCCATTTTTTGATGTGTTCATCTTCTTTTTGGATGTTGTTTGAGGAGTTCTATATAGATCTTGGATATCAGCCCTTTGTCTGTAGTGTCATTTGCAAATATACTCTCCCTTTCCATGGGTTGCCTCTTTGTTTTGTTGACTGTTTCCTTTGCTGTGCAGAAGCTTTTTATTTTGATGAAGTCCCAAAAGTTTATTTTCGCTTGTTTCCTTTGCCTTTGGAGACGTGTCTTGAAAGAAGTTGCTGTGGCCGATGTCAAAGAGGTTGCTGCCTATGTTCTCTTCCAGGATTTTGATAGATTCCTGCCTCACATTGAGGTCTTTCATCCATTTCGAGTTTGTCTTTTTGTGTGATGTAAGAGAATGGTCTAGTTTCACGTAGGTTTCCAATTTTCCCAGCACCATTTATTGAAGAGACTGTCTTTTTTCCACTGGATATTTTTTCCTGCTTTGTTGAAGATGATTTGACCATAGATTTGTGGGTCCATATTTGGACTCTCTGCTATGTTCCATAGGTCTATTTGCCTGTTTTTATGCCAGTACCATGCTGTTTTGGTGATCACAGCTTTGTAATAAAGCCTGAAGTCAGGTAACGTTCAATCCCCCCTCTTAATTGGTGTACAAAACCCATTCTCCAGATTGGGATTGAATCTTTGTCCTTATTGACACCAGAGCTATACCCTCCATATTAATTCCACTGCTATAAAAGCAGCCTCTTGCCTTGGAGTCCTAAAACAGTTCAAATAGTGGAGATAGCTAAAAAAACAACCTCAATAGGTTCCTGTCTCTGAACCTATTCCCTTTTGTCTAGGCCCTTTGAGAGTTACTCATCCTTTTTCTCCTTTGTTACTCTGCCTCTGTTCATTTATTGGGTTGATATTTCTTAGAAAAGTATCACACCAGAATTTCTCCCAAGTGAAGGGAAATAATTCTAGAATTTAACAACAGTAATCAAAATAGCCAACTTGGGGAATTAAATGATTGTTTGACGTCTTTTGTTTGTTCTGTCTCTGATGCCACTATAGCTGAGCCCAGGGACACTGATCATTTGTTCCTATTAGATCAGTTACCATCCTCTTTATGGGCAAAATTCTCAACTGATGTTGACAGAATCCACACTGCACCTCCTATCAAGATTCAAATAGATCCCTCAAAACCTCTTCCCATAATTAATGCCCTATAAATAAAGAAGCCCTTCAGGGCATCAAGCTCATAATAGAAGATTACAAGGTTCAGGGTCTCATTATCCCCTGTACTAGTTTCTGTAACACCCCTACTTTACCTGTGAGCAAACCCAATGGCCAAGGATGAATGTTTGTTCAGAACCTCTGAACAATAAATAATACTGCTATTTATCAGCACCTTGTTTTTCCTAACTCCCATAGACTGCTAACACCTATTCCCACTGAAAACAAAGTTTTCATTGCAACTGATCCATGCAGTGCATTTTTAGTATTCTAAATGATAAAGATAGCCAATATCTTTTTGCTTCCACTCAGGAGGAATGGCAATACACCTTGACAGGTGTACACCTGTCCCAGGATTTTACAGATAGTCTTTACTTTTCACAAACCTTAAAAGCTCATTTGGATGATATACAGTTTTCTGCAGGCTCTAACTTGTTATGACACATGGATGATTTGCCTCTCTGCTCCTTTACTCAAACCTTTTTTAAAAAAATATTTTATTTATTTATTTGACAGAGAGAGAGCGAGACAGGGAACACAAGCAGGGGGAGTGGGGAGGGAGAAACAGACTTCCTGCTGAGCAGGGAGCCCAATGCGGGGCTCTATCCCAGGATCCTGGGATCATGACCTGAGCCAGAGGCAGATGCTTAATGACTGAGCCACCGAGGCGCCCCACTCAAACTTCTTCACAGGAGACAGCATCCACCTGTTAACACTTTTGGCCTCGGACCCCACCAGAGCCACCTTTGCCAGCATCAAGTTTAAGGCAATTCAGGTCTGTGGGGCCAGCCAGTCTGAGTCTGCTAACGCATCACCTAAAAAGGACTTACCTCACACAACCTCCGTGGAGGTTAATGAGCTTTTGCTCTACTCCATTCCCCAGGGGTCAATCTAAGGACCCAGCTTGAGGAAAGCATCTCACATCTCCAAACTTATTGGGAGCCATATACAAGTTCGTGTCAGGAAATGTACCCAAGATGCTGAGCTTGGTTCAATAGGGGTTAGACAGCCATGAATATCTCCAAAATGTACCGACAGGATTTTTTTCCCCAAGACTTGTTGCTACTGGTTTTGCTGACATTGTTCGACTGCTTTTGGCTAGAGGTTCAAAATAAGGAAGCTGGTGTATCCACCTGGGTTCATGGGAGTAGCTGTCTCTGTTTATTTTCCACAACAAGCCATTGTATTTGTTCAGGCCAGTAGGGAGAAACTATATGACTGGGGGTTACGATGATGCATAGTCGTACAAGATTTGTGGAAGGAGAACTTTCAAAAGCCAGGAAGTGTGAAGAATTCACCTAGAAATTAGTAGAATGCTCCATTCTCTGCATGTTTTTTTTTTTAAGTAGGCTCCATGCCCAGTGTGGAGCCCAGTGTGGGTCTTGAACTCATGACCCTGAGATCAAGACCTGAACTGAGATCAAGAGTCAAACACCTAACTGATGAGCCACCTAGGTGTCCAGCTCTGCCAATTTAAATCAGTTATAGATAAATATTGGAAACTTCATGCAGCAAACCAATATTTCTACAGAAAAATGGCAGAGAAGTCAGTACTGAATGTAATAAATTGGCTTTCTTCTTCAGGGAAAACTATCCAAGGCTTCTTATCTTGGGTGATACCACACTACAAGTGGACTAATCGGGAATCCTTTCACCTAAAGATAATGATTTAGAACCCCTCCTTCTCATGTTGCTGTTCATGTACATAATTAAAATTCCGTGGTAAAAGAAAAAAAAAAACAACTTTTGGCCATAAAGGGACATAAACTCTCCAAAGAAAAATTAGTTTGTTCAAGCTCAGGTTAAATAGGGCATCTGATCTCAGAATAAGGGATCCATTTTTACCCAGATGAAACCCTTCATGACTACTTGACATTAACAGATTACCTTTTGACACTCCATGACACTATAGGAAACTCGTGACCAATGCAGATTTTCATGTTTTACTGCTGTTTCTTACTTAATGGATAAAAATGGTAAATATTGTGCTAGGTATTCTATTACATATTTCCTTTTCAAAGTCACTGAAATAGCACCTTTAACATTTTGGTGTCCCACCTGTGCAAAGTATAATTCAGAAAAGTTGAGTCCCTCCCTTCAACTCCACACTCAAGGTTGTATCCCGGAAGTGAAGGGGCCATGTTGGTGGATGACCCCCAGGAGAGGTACCTGTTGAGAGGCGAATCCCTAGCGAGAAGTGGTAGCGTGTGCCGTAGTCCGTGGCTTGACACCCAGCCCCTGCCTGTTCCCCATGGCCCCATGGAACTGAGAGGAGGTGCTCAGTCTCTACCCTGCCCTGCTGCGCTGGGTCCAGAGCTTCGCTACACTGATCAAGACTTCTACCTTAGGGACTCCTGGGTGGCTCAGTGGTTAAGCCTCTGCCTTCAGCTCAGGTCATGATCCTGGAGTCTTGGGATCGAGCCCTGCATCGGGCTGCCTGCTCGGCAGGAAGCCTGCTTCTCCCTCTCTTCCTCCTGCTGCTTGTGTTCCCTCTCTGGCTGTGTTTTTCTCTGTCAAATAAATAAAATCTTAAAAAAAAAAAGGCTTCTTCCTTGTCTCCATCCGCTGTCAGCGACAGCAGGCTCTGGTGAGTGCAAAGGCAGGAAGGATGACAATGGCATCTGTACAGCCATTGATTTTGTGCTCTCCAATGCCCCCGGTTGGCGCTGGGGGTGGGTGGAGCAGCCTTGTTAGTCCTTAAGGGGAAGCATGATAAGGCATTCAGGGCCCCTCCAGCCTCATCCATGCCCCTGAGCCATTCAGGGAAAAGAAGCTGGGAAGAACCGAACTGTTTGGGCTCCTCCCCCCCACGCCCGTTACTAAATAAGGACATAAAGACAGGCCTGAGCCCTGCAGACCCTTCCCACAGACTCCTCAGCCATGGACGTGGATACGTTCTGCCTGGTCCCGACTCAAGCCGTTGGCCAGGAAGGGCCAGGTAGACTTGAAGAAGTCACGACTTCGCGTGTCCCAGCAAGAGAAACTCCCTGCAGGAGAAACTTCTTACTTACTTCCGTAAGTGGGCAGCCATCCCTGCTGGCAATCAGGCGTGGGCCAAGCAAGCTGCTGTGGACATATGTGCTGAGCTCTGGAGCTTCTTGTGGGCCAGGTTGCCTGACATGCATGCCACTTTGGGACATGTACCTGAGTGGCAGCCTTTAGGATGACCTGCAGGTGGTGACAGCTGACTACATCCAACTCATCATGCCCCTCGTGCTGGAGCAGAACCTGTTGTCGTGTATCCCTGGTGAGGACAGCATCATGAATGTCCCTGTCTTCTACCTGGTTCATCATGAGAACCCAGAGTATTTTCATCATGGTAGCACTTACTGGGACCACAGTGTAGTAGGGGGCTACCTCGCCCCAAAGACAGTGGCAGACACATTTGAGAAGGTAGTGGATGGCTCCATTAATTGGCCAGCCATCGGGTCCCTCCTGGACTGTGTGACCTGACCAGCATCACCCCCAGATGCCTTGACTTTGGAAGTGCAGTATGAGCGTGACAAGCATCTTGTCATTGATTTCCTGCATTCAAGGACTGTTGGCGACACCATCTTCAGAGCCAGACTACACTGGCTGGCACAGTATGACAACCTATGACGGCAGAGCCATTGGGCTTTGGACCAGGCCAGCTTGGGCTGCGGATCTCAGTGCCTCAAGGTCCTCAAGGCCATATACAAGTCCACCCCAGCTCTGGGCCACCTCACTGCAAGCCAGCTCACCAACGTCATTCTCCACTTGGCCCAGGAGGAGGCTGACTGGTCTCCAGACATGCTGGCCGACCAATTCTTATAGGCCCTGAGGGGACTCATCAGCTACTTAGAGGCCAGAGTCCTGCCCAGTGTCCTACACCCTCAGGTGAACTTATTTGTGGAGCTCACTCCTGAGGAATAGATGAATTGGAAAATACTCTCTATTGTTCAATGTCTGAGCCAGAGGTGCTGCTGCAGACATAGGGCAGGTGAAGGCCAAATTGGGTATCAGGTGCTCAGACTCTGGCTTCTCTGTTAGAAACATGTGGTTGCACAGTTGGTGCCTCTCAGGGTCCCTAGGTGCCTGCTATCTTGCTGGTTATCACCCTGGTCACCTCATGTTAATCACAATGCCATCTTCTTGTCTCCTGCTTTCTTACTCAACCTTCTATTTTTGCTACTAAACACTTTGCTCCTACTCCTCCCTGCCCCCTTATTCCCAGCTAATTTTTCTGGAATGAATAGAGAAGGTAGAGCACTGGCCTTAGCTGGTGTTTTGCATTGTGGCCCAGGTTTTCTGTTCCTGTCTGCCCTGCCCTTTGGCCTGTTTCTTTTCAGCATCTTTTCTACCTTTTCCCCTTTTCACGCCCCATCTGTTTTGTTCTTTCCCCCAGCGCATTATCTGCCTAGTCAAGATGTTGCCTTTTCGATGAATGGCACCAAAGAGTTCTGATCACATGTTCCTGAGTTGAGCTCTGCAGAGTGAATGCCCAGACAGTATTTAGAGTTTCTGGGGGTAAAGCTGGTGGAAGAACTGGACTTTGACCCAGGTTCCTGGAGATGAAGGCCATTTCCCCCTTGTCCTGATCAGCTCATATTCCTGAATGCTGAGAAGGTCTCATGGGAATGCTGTTATCAACCCACACAGGAGTGAGGCTCAATATAAATGGGATGCAAAGTTGCTTGGTAATCGTGTTCTTTAGTGGCCATCAGTGAGAGTGCAGTGGGGAGCTGGCTGTGGTGAAGAGGGCCTAGGGAGTAGTGTGTGTACCTGATGGCTGTGCCTCACCCTTGGCTGGTCCAGACCAGTGCTGCTGACCTCTTTCCCTTCCTGTCTCACCCCGCACCTGGAGAGACTGGTGCTGCTTAGGAAGAGCAAGCATGGGTAAGACACATAGGAAAGGGAGATGGGGGCTTCCTAGGCTCCCTTTGGTATCCAGCCGCTAAAACCATGCTGCACATTGCAACATCAAAAGTAGCTTGAAGGGGGAGCGGGAGGAGGGTCTCATATACAATGTCAGTGCAAAAAAAAATTTTTTTTCAGGGGAAGTTGTTCATACAAATGGATTTCATATTGCTTCCACATCTCATGGATATAAATATGGTTTAGTCGAGGTTTGTATATTTTCTCACCGGACTAAAGTTTTCTCTTTAGTTAGAAAACTTTTGCTGCTTCTGTTAGAAAATATTATCCCTACCTGAGGAATGCTATCTCTAGCTTCAGAGTGACCAGGGAACCCCTTTTACTGGTCAGGTGCTTCAACAAGTGTGTGCTGTTAGCTTTCATTGTGCATTATCATCCCTAGTCTTCAGTTAGTCACAAGAACTACTGTCACTATTAAGACTCAGCTGGGGGCGCCTGGGTGGCTCAGTTGGTTAAGCGACTGCCTTCGGCTCAGGTCGAGCCCCACATCGAGCCCCACATTGAGCCCCACATCGGGCTCCCTGCTCGGCAGGAAGCCTGCTTCTCCCTCTCTCGCTCCCCCTGCTGTGTTCCCTCTCTGGCTGTGTTTCTCTCTGTCAAATAAATAAAATATTTAAAAAAATAAAATAAAATAAGACTCAGCTGGCATGAGTTGTAGCAACCTTCCAAATACTTTGGCCAAAAGCACTGTTATTGGTACTTCAATTTTGTGAAGGCTTAATTTCTTCTATTAAAAATAACTGTTTTGTAGAGCAATCTTTTCACAGTGCACTCTTGGGAGTTGATAATCTTAAGCACCACACCTTGCAACCTGGAGATTTCATATGTTGGAAGAGACACCTCCACAAAGACCCTTCAACCTTGCTGAACAGGCCCTTATCTGGAACTGCACACCAACCCTTATGCCAGCCAAACTCCAGGGAATAAACACTTAGATTCATGTGAGGCATTTGAAGAAAGGACCAAACCTTGACCTGCACACCATCTGGTGACCTGAAAGTAAAGATTTCCTGGAATTGAAGGAGATGACATCTGATGAGTCAGTTTTCCCAAGATGCCCAGACCACACCTGTATACCTTCTTCTCACTGTTTCTTCTCTTTTTTCTGTGGAAAGACAAAGCCCTTGTCTGCATTTCCCAAGCCCTCATGGAAGGAGGAAACTTCTTTTTTTGATTATGGCCTTTCAGAAACAGCCTCATTATGATCTCAAGACAAGTTAATTTTCGCTTGCTTTTTCTAAAGGGTTAAGAGGTTCAGAATTCACAAAATCTTTTTTTCATCTGAACTATTCACTGACTTTGGATTCTTATCCAAATTCATGGCCTCTGAATGTGCAACCTTACAGACTGTGTTATCAATAACACGTTTGGTCCTGACAGTTCTTTGAGATAACAATATTGTTTTATTTTTATTTTTATTAGAAAAGATTTTATTTATTTGAGAGAGAGCGAGAGAACACAAGCAGGGGAGAGGGGCAGAGGGAGAGGGAGAAGCAGGATCCCTGCTGAGGAGGGATCCCTACAACTCAGGGGCTCGATCCCAGGACCCCGGGATTGTGACCTGAGCCGAAAACAGATGCTTAACTGACTGAGACACCCAGATGTCCCTAACAATACTGTTTTTTTTCTAACAATACTTTTAAAATGTCTTTGAAGTTTTGCTCTTTTGCAAAAAGTTAATCAAGTGTTGCTTCATGTTTGTACCTTGCACCATATCTTCCCAAACACACTTTCAGTGTGCTCTTGGAGTATTCACTATTCCGTGTTCGTGGCCACTTTAAGCAGAGACTTCCAGGAGGCATACTTGACTCTGGGTTTGCCTTCATAAGGAGAAACTTTCTCCCCTAGGTTAAAATAAGTGTCAATAAATATTTCAGCTGGCTACTTTCAGACCTAGCATCTTGATTTAGAACCATCGGGCGCCTGGGTGGCTCAGTTCGTTAAGTGACTGCCTTCAGCTCAGGTCATGATCCCGGAGACCCTGGATCAAGTCCCACATCGGGCTCCCTGCTCGGTGGGAAGCCTGCTTCTCCCTTTCTCACTCCCCCTGCTTGTGTTCCCTCTCTGGCTGTGTTTCTCTCTGTCAAATAAATAAAATATTAAAAAAAAAAGAACCATCATACAGTTTGAGATTATGTTACTTCTGTTTTGTATAATTATTTTAAATTTCATATTTTGTTGACTATCAAACTTAAAAGAAAAACCTGATGTACCCAATAAAGCTATCTGACTCAGTCTTTCAAGATGATTTCCAACACATATGACTTGAGAAGATATAGACTTTAGATGTGAATTATCTAAGGTTTTACCCTCTTAACCTTCTTGGTTGCTCAAATGTGGCTTTAAGTGTTTTCAAACTGCTATGCATTTTCCTTCCAATGTAGGACATGTCAGCCAAAAAAGGTACTTCCTGGTACTGAGGGACAAAACCACTAAATATAAAGAACCTGAGTATTGATCAATGATGCATTCGAAGAAAGATCTTGATCAAAAGGGGGAAATAGTAAAACTAATAAAAGAAAATCTCTTTTAAAATGGGATTGGGGAGCGCCTGGGTGACTCAGTTGGTTGAGTGACTGCCTTCGGCTCAGGTCATGATCTCGGAGACCCGGGATCGAGCCCCACATCGGGCTCCAGCCCCACATTGGGCTCCCTGCTCGGCGGGAAGCCTGCTTCTCCCTCTCTCACTCCCCCTGCTTGTGTTCCCTCTCTTGCTGTGTTTCTCTCTGTCAAATAAATAAATAAATAAATAAATAAATAAATAAAATGGGGTTGGGAGATTGGGGGGCTGGCAGGGGGAACTCTCACTACCTTCCACTAGTTATCCATTGCAGACTCAACAGGAGGAGATGGACCTTGCATGTGGAAACTACTATACTAACCCAGCAGGAGTAATGAAGTCCTCCCTTGGCAACAGCCCAGCCAATGAGAGACCGTCACAGCTTAGCCAGTAAGAAGCTGTACTTCAAACTTCAGTTTACTGCAATGCACATTTAGTTCCTGTCAGCTCCTCCAAACACCCACCCATTTCCTCTATAAAAGAGATACTCTCATCTGTTCTCTAGACTTTCCTATAGTTTTGCCATAGTTTGCTTGTCCTAGATTGCAATTCTAAGCTATTCCCAAATAACCTTCCCCTTTTTTTGCTGGTAAAATAACTGGTAGTTTTATTTTTTAAGGTTAACAATTCCACCAAATGATGCAAGGTTTATTACAATGTCACACATATGCATTTATTCACTCAGAAAACACTGCCACCTGTTCTGCACCAGGCCCTGTATGTTGTACCAAGGATACAAAGACCAGAAGAGATCCCTGGGGCACCTGGGTGTCTCAGTCAGTTAAGCATCAGACTCTTGATTTCGGCTCAGGTCATGAGATTGAGGCCTGCATCAGGCTCCACACTCAGCAGGGAGTCTGCTTCTCTCTCTCTCTTTCCCCCTGCTGACCCTCTCCCACTCATGTGCACGTTCTCTCTCTCTCTCTCTCTCTCTCTCTCTCTAACAAATTAATAAATCTTTTTTTAAAAGATTTTATTCATTTATTTGAGAGAGAATGAGAGAGAGTATGTGAGGGGATAATGTCAGTGGGAGAAGAAGACTCCCTGCAGAGCTGGGAGCCCGATGTGGGACTCCATCCCAGGACTCTGGGATCATGACCAGAGCCGAAGGCAGGGGCTTAACCAACTGAGCCACTCAGGTGCCCTAACAAGTCTTTTTTTAAAAAGAGGAGGAGATCCCTGATCTCTCAGAAGGGTAAGTATTGTTTCAGAGGTGGGTATACAGAACTATGAGAGCCTGATGAGAGGCATCTCACCAGAGGTATCCTGGGTGTTATCTGTGGGGTAGGGTTGCCAGATTTGGCAAATAAAAAACCAGGATACCCACTCAGATATGAATTTCAGATAAAGAACAAATAATTTTAATATATAAGTATGTCCCAAATATTGCATTAGAGATACTTATACTAAAAATTATTTGTTGTTCATCTGAATTCAAATTTAATTACTAACAAAGACAAGAGAAAAGTAGCTTAAATTAAGTCTCCTTACAGCTTACAGCCCACTGATAAAGACCTGAAACATACAGAGTGTGACCTCACTCAAGGAACTCATGGCTGCCTTAATGCCTTAATGTTTCTGTTTTATTAAAGATTAAAATAACCTTATCTTTTAAAATTTTTATTTTATTTAAATCCAATTAATCAACATATAGTGTATTATTAGTTTCAGAGTTAGAGTTCAGTGAGTCATCAGGTGCATATAACACGCAGTGCTAATTACATCACGTGCCTCCTTAATGCCTGTCACAAAGTTATTCCATCCCCCTACCCACCTTCCCTCCAACAACCCTCAATTTGTTTCCTGTAGTTAAGAGTCTCTTATGATTTGTCTTCCTCTCTGATTTTGACTTATTTTATTTTTCCCTCCCTTCCCCTATGATCCTCTGTTTTGTTTCTTAAATTCCACATATGAGTGAAATCGTATGATAATTGTTTTTCTCTGATTAACTTATTTTGCTTAGCATCATACCCTCTAGTTCCATCCACATCGTTGTAAAGGGTAAGATTTTTTTTAAAGATTTTTATTTATTTGACAGAGAGAAACATAGCCAGAGACGAAACACAAGCAGGGGGAGTGAGAGAGGGAGAAGCAGGCTTCCCGCTGAGCAGGGAGCCCGATGTGGGACTCGATCCCGGGTCTCCGGGATCATGACCTGAGCCGAAGGCAGTCGCTCAACCAACTGAGCCACCCAGGCGCCCCATGGGTAAGATTTTTTTTAGTGTGTGTGTGTGTGTGTGTGTGTGTGTGTGTGTGTGCGCGCGCGCGCCACGTCTTCTTCATCCATTCATCTGTCGATGGACATATGGACTCTTTCCATAGTTTGGCTATTGTGGACATTGCTGCTATAAACATTGGGGTGCAGGTGCCCCTTCAGATCACTATGTTTGTATCTTTTGGGTAAATACCTAGTAGTGCAACTACTGGGTCATAGGGTAGTTCTATTTTTAGCTTTTTGAGGAACCGCCATACTGTTTTCCAGAGTGACTGTACCAGTTTGCATTCCCACCAACAGTGTAGGAGGGTTCCCCTTTCTCCACATCCTTGCCAAAATTTGTTGTTTCCTGACATGTTAATTTTAGCCACTTTGACAGGTGTGAGGTGGTATCTCATTGTGGTTTTGATTTGTATTTTCCTGATGCTGAGTGCTGTTGAGCATTTTTTCATGGGTCTGTTGGCCATTTGGATGTCTTCCAAAAGTAACCTTATCTTAACAGCAGCTAGCCCCCCTAAGGTCCTCAAATTCCTTCGAGACTTATGCTATCCTTAACCCCCACTAATTAAAAACTATATAATCACTCATTCCTCAAAATCCCAGTGCAGCAAGGTCTTGTCCCCATGCTATAATAAAATCACCTTTTGCACCAAAAATGTCTCAAAAATTCTTTCTTGGACATTCGCTCACAAACCCAAAACCTTCCAAATTTCATCAGTATCAAATAGTGCATTGGTGCTGGAAAGTACAGTGTTATACAGACTGAAGTCAGACTGTGGAGCAGTCAGCAGACTATGGAGAGCACTGAAAGCAAGGGGGAACCACTGAAAGGGTTTAAAACAAGGAAGAGGGGCGCCTGGGTGGCTCAGTTGGTTAAGCAACTGCCTTCAGCTCAGGTCATGATCTCGGAGACCTGGGATCGAGCCCTGCATCGGGCTCCCTGCTCAGCAAGGGGCCTGCTTCTCCCTCTCTCACTCCCCCTGCTTGTGTTCCCTCTCTGGCTGTGTTTCTCTCTGTCAAATAAATAAATATTTAAAAAAACCCAAAAAACAAGGAAGATAGCATAATAAAATTTGAGTTTTAGAAAAAGGCTTCTGCTGGTTTCTTGAAGGATCCTTTTAAGCGGGATAATTGTGGGATCTGAGCAGTTACAATAGTACAGACAACAGATTTGGGGTGGTGAAAATTGGAAGCTAAGAAAGAGGAGATGCCAGATTCAAGAAGTATGTAGGAATTAAATCAACAGGATCTGGCAACTGATTAGAAAGAACAAAGAGGGCATCAGTCCCAAGATCCAGCTTGTGGGCCTATGGAGAATATATTACTATCAATTGAGATAAAGAAAGTTTAAGGGGCAATGACTGAGTTTAGTTCAGGATACTTTTAGTAGATGCTGGATGGATATCTGGTGTAGGGGGCCGGTGTATGATTACCTAGCTCATTCAAGTTCAGTGGAGAAGGTGAGCTGGAGGTAGAGATAGGGAAGTCCTCAGCAGAGAGGCAGTGTTAAATTAAGATGACTGAGCTCCCCAGAGACAGGGGGTGCAGAAGAAAACATCATCCAGGAAGAAGACCAAAAGGAACAGTCAGGGAAGTAGAAAGAACCAGGAGAGTTAGGTGTCATGGAAACCAAGAGGATTTTAGGAAGAGGAAGTAATTAAACGTGGCAAAATGCAGTCAGAAAGTTCTGATTATATCAAGATTAAACAATGGCTGTTTATTTGGGCAATGGTAAAGTCATGATGAACTTAGGCTGGAATCACACAAGTTCATTCAGACATCAGTCCCATTTATTTAAACGGTAAATACTCAGCCAGCATGCATCCTCAGCATGCTCTCAGATGTTGGCCACATTCTCATGTTCCACACACGCCTTCAGAATTTAAACCATTCATTCAGATTGTGCCTCAAAAGGCACGCATTTGAACACTTCCCACCCTCATCATTTGGGGTCCTTTATATTTGCCAATGCCCCCTTAGAGTCAACTGGAGCCAGTGCAGCGCTGTCTGCACAGTAATGGCAGGCATCCTCAAGGGTTAAATGGGTTATTTTGAGGTTTTTATCTCCTGGGATGAAGCCACCTGTGTTTTCTCATCTCCTGGTAAGGTTAATACCCCCTAGGGATTGTGAGGTAATGCTGGATGTTGCTGGTTCTGGTGACATGCTCCGTTGTCTACTCGGCCACATATAATCAAAGTGATGATTATCTGTTGTGTGCAAAAGGTGGGTTTGCTCAGTTCCCTATTTTCTTTTTTCTTTTTTTAAAAAAAGATTTTATTTATTTATTTGACAGAGAGAAACACAGCTAGAGAGGGAATACAAGCAGGGGGAGTGAGAGAGGGAGAAGCAGGCCTCTGGCCTAGCAGGGAGCCTGATATGGGGCTCGATTCCAGGACTCCGGGATCATGACCTGAGCCAAAAGCAGATGTTTAACAACTGAGCCACCCAGGCTCCCCATCAGTTCCCTATTTTCTAATGATCTTGAGACAGAGGCGTGTACAATAAAGAGAGAGGATACTCAATAGCACAAACACCCAAGCAAATGGGAGGGGCTGGGACAGAGCCCAGTGGGAAGGGCAAGCCCCAAGCAGGACCTCTCTTTTCTGAGACCCAAGGAAAGGCTAGTGTGGGTAGAGACAATATTGGAGGTGATGACAGAGGAAATGTCCACTTAATGGCTTCCATTTGTTTTAAACACAATTCTTAACCCGAGGTCCACAGTCCCTTTGGAGACTGTTGGGGGAATTCAAGCAGTCCATGGACTTGGATGGGGGGAAATTGCATCTTTATTTTCACTATCACCAACACAACTATAGTATGTCCTTCTAGGGGATGTGAGTAACAAACTATAATAGTATTAGCAGTACCTGTGGTTTCGTTACCAGTGGAAATCAGATTTTCATAGCATATCAGGGTTGTTACAGATCTCTTGAAATAATGTCACTATTTTGAAATCACGGTAGTCATGAAATCTGTTGATAAGGCTTGGGAGTTAATGTATAAATAAAGAAGCACAAATATTATTACATTACAGATGTGTTTCTTTTTATTTGGGTAATTGTATTTCTTTTGTAATCCTATTTTTAGACCCTATCTAATGCATGCATTATTCTGGGAAGGGATTCCTTAGACTTTGCCAGACTCCCAGAGGTTGTCACAACCTAAAAAAAGGCTAAGAGGCACTGCTCTTGAAGAATAACAATAGCTAACGTTTACATAACTCTTGCTAAAGGCCAGGTACTGTTCTGAGTACCCTTTTTTCTTATATAGTCATTCACTCATTTACTCCTAATAATTCTACAAGTTAGGTGCTTTGATTATACCCATTTTATGGAAGAGGGGGCTGAGGTGCAACAGTTAAGTAACTTGCCCAAGGTCATTCAGCTAGTAAATGATGAAACTGGGATTCCAAGCCAGGCCTTCTGGCTTCAGGGTCCATGCTGAAAAGTCAAGAAGTTGAATTAGTAAGATGTCAAGGGACAAACGGGTGGAGGGTGCCAGCAAGAGTGGTTAAAGAGAGAAGAGGAATGAGAGATAGTCTACACAGGCCAGAAAAAATGTAGGAAGAGGCTGCTAGGTTGGAATAAAATAGAAAGACCTGTGGAATAACAGAGTTCAAGAAGATTAAAGAAGTGGTGGAAGGGAGGAGAGGCAAAATGACTGGGACAACATGTTCAGAGTGAGAGATGGTTGTGTGTAGATACCAGGGAAGTGGGTGAGTCATTCCAGGGCATGGCAAGGTTAACAACGTTGCCTAGACAGAAGTGGTTAAAATCAAGAGGAGGTGAAGGTCCCTGGAGTTAAGCAGATGGAGGAATCATGAAGCTGGAGCCAAAATTCTCCCAAGATTGATTGATTGATTGATCAATTCATTCCTTGGTATTGAGTGTCTAGTATATGCCAGGCAGTGCTCTGGGGATTGTGTAGCCGAGAGGTGAACCAGTAGGACAAGACCCTACTGGTGTGGGGCTTACCTTCTATCAAGGAGAGAACTACAGAACACACACACACACACACACACACACACACACACACACACACCCCAAGGTTAAACAAGGTTAAAAAGCCTTTAGGCACAATTCCATGACCCTAAAAGTTCTGAAAAGCATAAGGTTGTGTTTTCATACTTTGGAGCCCAAACCCATTAGGTGACAAAACCTGACCTGAAGTAATATGAGGCTATCTATAGTCTTGATTCACACTTAGTATTAATGTTCATGCTTTTCACTCTAGAAATATTAATGTTTAATTATAAGTGATGCTCTAGATCTTTCTCAATAGTTCTGTAGCATAGAGTATATGCAGTATATAGTTATGTAAGATAGAGTAGGTTTTCCTTTATGGAATTGAAAAAAAAATCTGAATTCTAAAACATACCTGGCCCCAAGATTAGAAAAAAGATTACAGGCCTGTAAATGCTATGCAGAGAATTCAAATATGCAAATGTGTTGGCTCACAAATTGGCCTCCGTACAGGAGAGCACACAGAGACCAAAGATGGAGGCAGATTGTTCCAGATTGGTAGGTGGCAGATTTAACAAGCAAGTGAATTTACATACAAGACTTGCCTTGGGGGTGCCTGAGTGGCTCAGTGGGTTAAAGCCTCTGCCTTCAGCTCAGGTCATGATCCCAGGGTCCTGGTATCGAGGCCCACATCGGGCTTTCTGCTCAGCAGGGAGCCTGCTTCTTCCCCTCTCTCTGCCTGCTTCTCTGCCTTGTGATATCTCTCTCTGTGTCAAATAAATAAATAAAAAATCTTTAAAAAAAAAAAGACTTGTCTTGGACAGCTGAAAGATGGGTATATCTCTGCACCCACCAACTGGAATATTAAAATTTTATATAGAGGCTTTAGCTGGGTTCAGTCATGTGTTCAGTCCAGATGATCTCAACAACATCTAACTCTCTCAAGGCTATGTCTCTGAAATGGCTCTGGCCAAGGGAACACTGGGCAGAGTATACATTCCAAAGACAGGGGAAGGGGTGCAGAGATACCCATTGCTGGCTCCAGCTCTCAGGTCAACCAGTGGTCACCTCCTCAATAAATTCCTCCAACACAGTGGGATAATAACTAGGTGTCTACAGCTTGAGTGGTCAGAGAGAGGAGGTGACATTTAAGCTTAGTTCTAAATGATCAAAAAGAGAAGAAGAAAAGGCAGTCATGTGAACATCTGGGATTGAGAATTCCAAGGGGAGGGAATAGCTAATGCAAAAATGAGCGCAAAGAGGCCATGTGGCTGGAGCATATTGGGGCCAGTGAAGAGTGCTATAAATTGCTGGTAGGACTTCATGCAGTCAGCAGGATTGTGAATCTTGTTCTAAATCCTTTGAGGAATATGGTATAGTGACCCTGAGTATGGTGGTTATCAATAACTAGGAGGTCAGGAGGGAAGTCTTTCTGGCTGGGAAATCATGTGGGGAGATACTTCAGATAGAGGAAACATAAAGCTAAACAGGGCTGAAAATGTACACTGAGATTTATGGCTTGAAGACCTTGGTTTGGGGAAGAGTATAAAAGGAAGGTAGATTAGGTGGGCTCAAGATTCTAATTGGGATGCTGGCTGAAGGTTGTTACAGGATGACCAAAGGCCTGGGTCTAAAATCAGCCATGTGTGATTTGGGCTTTGGAATTTAAAATAGGTTTGACACACTTAGAGGACAGTGGAAAGGACTGGGCTGATGAAAGATGTTTTTGCTTCTCTGTTTATGCCTCTCTGCACTTGTGTTTCTTAAGAATGTCTGGGGCGCCTGGGTGGCTCAGTTGGTTAAGCGACTGCCTTTGGCTCAGGTCATGATCCCGGAGACCCAGGATCCAGTCCCACATCAGGCTCCCTGCTCGGCAGGAAGCCTGCTTCTCCCTCTCTCACTCCCCCTGCTTGTGTTCCCCCTATGGCTGTGTTTCTCTCTGTCAAATAAATAAAAATCTTAAAAAAAAAAAAAAATGTCTGTCTCAGAATGTCTGTCTCCTAGCTTCTCTCTTAGTGACTCTCCACATCCCTATCTCTGTGATCCTGCCTGGCATCTCTGCTCCTCTCAATCTCTTCCTTAACATATTTCTCTTTGAAAAACAAACAAACAAACAAACAAACATATTTCTCTTTGGTGGCTCTCAGAATCTCCATCTTTGGCTATCTATGTCTGTCTGTGTCACAGAATCTTGTTCTCTGTCCCGTCCTTTGCCTGTATCTGTACTGTAATTATCTTTCCCCTCAAATGAACTGTGTCCTGCTGGGAGCATGAGCCTTTTAGTATTCCTCTTGGTATCCCCAGTGACCCGCACACAGCCTGTAATATAAGACTCTCTCACATGTTTATGCTTAAATGAAGGATTTTTCTGACACCAGCTAGAGACGGGCGGAGAGGGTGGTAGGCACTGCGCTGCGGTAATCTGGTTCTTTCTCGGTGAAGCGACTCGGAAGGCACGTAGCGGTGACCTCGCCCTTTTCGCGGGGGACGCGAGCAGCCGACGCCACGCCCCGAACGTTTGCTCAGCGGCCCGCCCCCTCGCCCTGTCCACTGCCCTCCTCCGCCTCAGCCAATCAGCGCCTGCCCGACCATCCTGCCCCGCGAAGAGTTCGGAGCAAGATGGCTGCGGCGTGTCGGGGCATGAAGGTAGCGGGGTCTTCCCTCCTGGCTGCTCCGCTGCGCCAGCTAGGACCACGCGGCCGTGGATCCAGGGCGAAGAGCTCCGTGACGGGAGAAAGGGTCACACTTATCTAGACCTGGTGGTGTGGCGGTTGGGCTCGGGAGGTGAAGGTCGACTCTCCGCGGCACATGTGTGTGGGGCGACTGGATGGCCTGTCTCGGGGTGAGACACCAGAGGTCCTGTCCTGAAGGAGAGGAAACCCAACTGGGTCACACCACCGTCGCCGAAGCCTGGCGAATATAGGAGCTTCCGTCGCAGAAGCCTGGAGAACAGGCAGATGAAAGGATGGGGATGGTGTGCACAGTGCACGGTTGACCGTTCCTTTCTTCACAGGGCCTGGTTGCTCTAATAACCGGAGGAGCCTCTGGTCTAGGCCTGGCCACAGCAGAGCGACTGGTGGGGCAAGGGGCAACTGCTGTGCTTCTAGACCTGCCCAGCTCTGATGGGGAGGTCCAAGCCAAGAAGTTGGGGAAGAGCTGCACCTTTGCCCCAGCTGATGTAAGTGTGGGCATGAGGTCACCGCAACCGGTCTGGGAACCCGTGGGTCCCTCTCCCGTAAGGTGCTATCTGTGTGGACAGTGGACCCATCTCCTTGTCCCTTTTGGCTTGAGCCATCCGTCCAGCACTGTAGAACATCTGCAATAAGGAATGTACAAAGCCTGGATCTACAGCAGTGGGGGTGGGAATTGGATATATCAGAACTCCTGGAGGGGTTATGGATAGTTTGAAAATGCATATTGTGCCCTGTAATTTTATATTTACAAAGTTGAAAAACTTCATGAAAGTAAAGCTAGATGAAATCATCCTAGCAGGTAGAGGTACCAAAAAGCTAGTTTATCATCATATCAATAATTCTCGAAACTGCTCTGGTCCACAGAAGTCTCCAGGGGTATGCAAATTTATCAAAAGAGGGTATAGATTTGAAAACAGTTTTGAACACTATAGCACTTAACATTTTCACTTTTGTCCCACTCTCATGTTTTCTTTTGGCCCCTTGCTAACACAGTTCTGTTGTTACTCAAAGACTGGACCTTTTCTCCACCTGTCCAGGTTTAGTGGTGTGTGTGTGTGCTGGGAGATGAATACCTTCTCCACTTCTCCCTTTGAAGGTGACCTCAGAGAAGGAAGTGCAAGCAGCCCTGACTCTAACAAAAGAAAAGTTTGGCCGTGTGGACGTGGCAGTCAACTGTGCAGGCATTGCAGTGGCTATCAAGACATACAACTCAAAGAAGAATCAGGCCCATTCCTTGGAGGACTTCCAGCGAGTTCTTAGTGTAAGGCCTTGGAGGTTCCCCAGGGGTGTGAGTAAAAGGTATTTGGCTGTGAGTGCCTCCAAAGCTTTTAAGGGACAAAAGGTCCTACACCGTATCTCTACTGGTCTTTCAGGTGAATCTTCTAGGCACCTTCAATGTCATCCGCCTGGTGGCCAGTGAGATGGGCCAGAACGAACCAGACCAGGGAGGCCAACGTGGGGTCATCATCAACACTGCCAGCGTGGCTGCCTTTGAGGGCCAGGTGAGTGGGCAAGGGCAAGGTTTGTGCCTCCTTGGTGACTTATTAGGGCCCTTCCATGTATGACCTCTACTCCTTCTCCAGGTTGGACAAGCTGCATACTCTGCTTCCAAGGGGGGCATAGTGGGCATGACTCTGCCCATTGCGCGGGATCTGGCTCCCATGGGCATCCGAGTGATGACCATTGCTCCAGGTAGAGATTTTCCCTCCATGCCACACTTGGATTGGGTAGGATTCATGGGCAATTGAGAGGGGAAACTAACCAGCTAAGTATCAACAGCCTTCCATTTCTGGGCATCGGGAAGTACCATTGGTAGAGCTAAGGTGAGGAGGTACCAGGTAAATAGGAAAGGAAGGGTGGACCTCTGACTCTGTCTGTCTTGTTTAGGCCTGTTTGGCACTCCGCTGCTCACCAGCCTCCCAGAAAAAGTGCGCAACTTCTTAGCCAGCCAGGTGCCCTTCCCCAGCCGACTGGGTGATCCTGCTGAGTATGCTCATCTGGTACAAGCTATCATCGAGAACCCATTCATCAATGGAGAGGTCATCCGGCTGGATGGGGCCATCCGCATGCAGCCTTGAAGGGAGAGGGCAGAGAAAACACATGCTCTTTATTGTTTGCTTCCCGTGGAGTACTTTACTGCAGCCTGGAAGGAAGTCCCACAGCCATCTTGTAACTGCCCAGCAGTCATACTCTGTGCCTAATAAAGTCTTTCTTTCTCACATGGAAGTGCAAAACACTGTGCTGGGGAAACTGACATGGGCAAGAAAGGAGTGGGTGAAGACTGACAGGTCAGATGCTCCAAGCCCAGGGATGGGGTGGGAAAGGCAGTGCCTCATACATTTTGTGTCCCATGACAGCACACGGCCTTGATTTTAGTGAATAACTTTATTACCTAGGATCAAAGGTGTAAGGATAGTGAGAGAAAGGGTTGGGGGAGGGGGCCCACAGCATTCTCCTGAATGAACTTGATGTGGGAGAAGAGAGAGATGAGCATCCTGGGCTCAGCGGCTGCTGGTGTTGAACTGTAGGTGGTATTGGGCCGTAGGTTGATTGGTATAGATGATAGAATTCAGATAATTGTGCCTGTGAAAGAAGTAGAGGTGTCAGCTAATGAGCTCTCCCTATCTCCCTGACCCTACCCATCCCTCGGCATTGCCACCCCCTAGAACTCACTGGGCTTTTTGCTCCTTAGCCAGCTGCTGATTGAAGGAGCCCAATCCCCTTCGAAATTCAGCACAAAGTTCCCTCTCCTGCTCCTCTAGCTCCAGTGCTGCTTGGGCCAAGCGCGAGGCCTGGCTCTCCCATTCGGCATCCAGTGCTTGGTCGGCCTGGTGCTGTGCCTCCTTTTCATGGCGTTGCACCTCCTGGTCTTTCCGGATGGCAGCTCTCTGCTCTGGAGTCATGCCCTTCCAACAATAGGGCAGGACCCGGTGGGGAGCCACAGGGTGCTGAGCAACCTGGGGGTTCTCGGTCAGTAGGTCACTGGTGATCTGGTTCTGAATCTCCACAAGGTTGGCCTCCTGTTCCTGCTGCCGCTCACGGCGCTGCCGCTCAGCCAGTTCAGCTGCCTGGTGGGGCCCCCGAATATGAACATTTGAGTAACAACTTCAGGGAACCCTTAGTCACAGAGGAGGGGAAGACATGGCCCTACTCTCCTCCATCTCTGGGTGAGAAGGAACAGCTCTTACCTGGCCTTTAAATGATCGGACAGGGAGAGGGGTGGAATGGACAGGGAACTTCGCTGCCCTCTGGAAACTCTTAGACTGAGAGGCTGGGGAAGGGAGGGTGCTGTTCTGCTCTCAGGTCATCCTGAGTCTGGATGTGGGGAAGAGCATCATCTGCCCTAAGAGGGTCCTTAGGTGAAAGGGGATGTCCTCAGGTAGATGAGAGGGCTGGTGTTGATTCAAGGTTGTGTGGACAAAGACATGGCTAAGTTCCCCAGGACTTTGTTCAAGGGGTTGGGGAGAGCCAGGTGCACTGAATGGCCCAGGCCATACCTGGGCTTTGTTGGCGTTGGCCATGGCAGACATCATGGCCACGCGACAGGACTCCTCTAGCTTGGCCAGCTGGGCGGCCCGCATGTCCATGGCTAGGCGCAGCTGGTCGTTGAGCATATCTACACAGAGAAATAGGGCCAGAGCACTATACTGGTCTGCTCCATTCCTGGTTCACTCCATTTGTTCAACAAGCTTGGAGGATGTATGTATGTGTATGCTTTGGAAGGGAATGTCTTAATTGTAGGGATGTGGAAGGAGTTACTCTTTGGGCTTAGGGATAGTCAAAGTAGCAGCAACAAGGATTTCTCAAGTGCCTAAGTGAAAGATGCAGGGAGATGGAACAAACAACATCATACCACTGCGGGAAGGGCAATGACAGAGGTATACAGGGCATAAGGAGAGCTTTCAGTGGTGGGTGAGAGGAAGGCTTCCAAGAGAAGGTAATCCTTGAAATGTGCATTGCATATAGAAAGAAAGAGAAAAGGTTATGCCAATATTTTCATCTAGCCACACCGGTCTCCTTGCTGTTTCTAGATCATACCAGATACTCTTGCCTCAGGGATTTGTAATGGATATTATTCTTGGCTCCGGCTCTCTTGCTTCCCCCAGGTCTTGCTCAAATATTGCCACCTTGGTGAGGCCTTCCCTGTCTCTTCTACCTAAAATTGCAAACTTCCTGTTCCCAACATTTATTCCCCTTCCCTGATTTATTTTTCTCCCTACCATCTGTCAACCATCCAATATACTCTACATTTCACTGATGTTGTCTATTGCCTGTTTCTCCTCACTAGGAAGTAGCCTTGGTCCAGGGATTTTGTCTGTTTTGTGCACGCCCATGCCTAAACCTAGATCAGAGCCTAGCACATAGTAGGTACTCAATACATATTTGTCAAATGAATGAGGGAAACCAAGACACAGTATGGTCTATACCTGAAACTACAAATAGTCTGTTCTTGCTGGAGAATAAAATGTGAATGGCTAAGGAGCTCTGCAGGGGCCAGACTAAGGGGGCCAGAAACTCGCCCTGAAGGTGGTGGGGAACATGGAAGGATTTTAAGCAAGGGGGCAACACAATTAGATTTGTATTTTAGAAAGCTCCTCCTGGGAACCAGTATAGAACACAGGCTGGTGGGAAACAATGGAGGTAGGGAAGGCATCTTGGAGGACTCAACGCAGGCCCTATATATAGAAAGTTACATCAGCAGTATGTGATGAGAGTAAAGGAAAGGGGAGATTTGGATGCTTCCCAGGGTCCTGGCTTGGATGACTGGGTGTACAGTCTGGCCACCAGTAGAAGAAGATCCAGCATGAAGAGCAGGCTAGGGAACATGAATGAATTGTTCAGGAAGGCTAAGTTGAAGGTGGTCAGCAGGCATCTGGATATCAGATTCTGTGGGTAGAGAGTCCTCAGCAGAAGTGGTGACATGGCAGCCAAAACCAGAATGAGGACCAAGGGCACCTGAAGTAAGTATGCAGGGGAGGGAAGGCAGTGTGCCAGGGACCAAGTCTCAAGAAAGAAAGGTGTAAAGGAAAAGGAGCCCACAAAGGGCAGACACGGGGGGAAGGGTCAGGGAGCTAAGAGCAGACTGGACTAGTACAGAAGCCAAGGAAGAGAGAGGCTCAAGAAGGATGTGATCAGAGTCAAGTGTAGCAAGAAAGGTCCAGTCAAGGATGAAAGATTCGAAAGAGCCTCTTGTACTTGATAACATAAAGACATTGGTGATTTTAGTAAGTAGTGTCAGTGAAGTTGGGTGGGAAGAAAGGAGATCTCCCGGGGAGTTGAGGTGTGACTGGAAAGGAAAGAAAGACAGCAAGCAGAAGTAGATTTTTCAACAAGTACGGCTGTAAAGGAAAACAGCTAGCTCACAGCACCTAGAGGAATCACAGGGTGCAGGGAGCCTTTAATTTTTTTTAAGAGGGGTCAGACATAAGCATGTTTACAGCAGGCATAGAAGGGACCCGGGGAAGGGAAAATGTTGAAAACACAGGGCAGGGGACACCTGAGAGAGCAGCCTGGGGGCAGGTGGAGGAAGCTGCAGGGATGAGGGGGGGTCCCTTAACATAGGCTTAAGGCTTGGCTTTGAGGAGGTACAAGGACATGGACTTCAGAGGCTGGAGGATGGTAGGGGGTAGGGAGGTTGGGTAGGGGTATGTGGTTTCATTTCATTCTTCATGGCAACCCGGAGAGGAAAGGAGGAGCACCATTTTTCAGGCAGGGACACTAAGAGGTCCAGAGGTGAAGTAAAAATGTCCAGGGTTAGAGAGTCAGCAAGTGGTTGGGATTTGAAGCCAGGTCCCTTGAGGAAGTAGCCCACGTTCTTTTCATTATACTATGTGGATGCTTCCTTGGTATTCAGCTGTCCCTATTGCCTACCTCAGCCCTCTCATACATCTGCCTGCTGCCAAAGGGCAGCTGGCCCCGTGGCACCTCTGCAACTGCTCTGAAAAAATCCCAGATACTCCTAATTTCAAAATGCGACAGGTTTCTGTTACTACCTAAATTCGCCAGAGCATCTGCTGTGATTGACAACTCCCTTTCTGAAATGCCTCCCTTGACCTCAGACCCTGCTTTCTCATGGTGACCTAGAGAAGGCCAGTTTTGTGGAGTGGCCTAGTGTGGGCTCTGGAGCCAGCCTGCCTGGGCTATCCTTCCCACCTGTCACCCACTGGCTGTATGACTGGGCAAATTATTTAACGTCTCTGTTCTTCAGTTCCCTCCACAGAAAATGGGGATGATACCAGTACTTGCTTCATGGAGTGCTTGGGAGGATGGCATGAGTCACTGTGTGGTAGCAAGCTTATCACTGTCTGATACACAGTAAGTGCCCAAGGAAGGTTAGATATTATTATTTTATGCATCTTTTATCCTACCTCCCTGATCCCTTTATTATGAGCTCCTTTTTCTCTACTTATTCATTCACTCAAGATCCATTTACTGAGCATCTACCATGTACCAGGCAGTGTGTATGTAGTTAATAGTTAATGACAACTCTGACTTCTGTCCTCACAGAGTGTATCATTTGCTCACCCTTTCCCAGGTTCCATCCGGGCTTAGCATTCTGTTCCTTTGTAAACCCTTCCCCTGCCTCGGGCCTCCAGATCTCTCCCTGCAGCCCAGACTGGCTACATGCCACCGTAGGACCATATAGATACATGGCTGCCTATTGGCTATCTCCTTCTGGCTGCAATAGTCTCTGTCTTACCTTTTTGCCTCTGGTCTTCCCCTCTAATCCAACCTCCACAACGGCTGGCAAAGTTTTGTGTCTAAAACACAAATCATGTGGCCCCAATGCAAAACACCCTCTCTCCCATGGCTCCTACCTCACTCAGTAAAAGCCGAAATCTGCACCATGGCCTGAAAGGCCCACTCTGTCTGGCCCCTTCACCTCTCTGACCTCATTTCCCATCACTCTTCCCCTCACTTGGTCTACTTTAGCTACTCTGGCCCCACTGCCATTCCTCAAACATTCCAGACACCCTCTCTCCCTCCTCCGGGCCTTTACATCAGCTACTTCCTCTACTTGGACAGCTCTTGCCTCGATTGTTTGCATTGCTCACTCCCTTTCTTAAGATTTGTATTCAAAGGTTACCTCAGTGAGGTTTTCCTTATTTAAAACAGCAACTGTGTACCCCTCTCTCAAAGTCCCCATGTTCCCTCTTTTGTGCTTTATTTTTCTCCCTAGCAACTATCTTAGCCACCTTACAGTTGACCCTTGAACGATGTGGGGCTTAGGCAACCAAATCTTAGGAAAAAAAAGGAAAAAAGGAAAAAAGAAAACCATAGGGGAGAGAAAATACATTTATGGTATTGTATTTATTTTTAAAAATCCACATATAAGTGGACCTGTGCAGTTCAAGCCCATGTTGTTCAAGGGTTCACTGTGTATTTTACTATTTTATCTTGTTTATTGTCTGTCCCCATTAGAGTGTGAACTCCATGACAGCAAGGATTTTTCTATTTTGTTCACTGTGCCAGGCACAAAATAGGTTAAATATATACCGAATATTGAAATGGTCTTATCACTCTGCTTAAAACCCCTAAATGGTTAACCACTGCCTATGCAATAAAGTCACAATTCCTTAGTTTGGTGTAGAAAAACTCTTGGACATTTTCTCTTCTTCCAAACCCTCAACCCTTGGCTGCACTAACACTGAACTGTTCATGCATCCTAAACCCTTGGACCATTCACAGCCCCAGTTCTCTACCTCTTGCTGCCCCCTCTGCCTAGAATGACCTTTTCTTGACCCTCTCCCTGACTTGGAAAAATTGTACCCAACTTTCCAAAATTGATTCCTAACAGCTGGCTTGTGCCACCCCCCCATCCTGCCTCCCTTTCCTTGTGAGAATTGACCACCCCCATATTGATGTTCCCTCCATGCCCTATAAACTCTTCTGTCGCAGTACCTGTCACAGAACCTATCAGTGTTAAAGCCTAAGTATTTGCTGATGAATGACTTGTGCATTTATCTTTTCATCTTTCTCTAATCTGATTTTCTAGAAGGGTCATGGTTCTGTGGGATCATGGAGACAAGGGTGCCTGTCTTGTTTACTTTGGTCTCCAATTGTTCTTTCAACAATGATTTCCTGAGCTCCTGACACTGGGGCAGGCACTGTATGAGGCAGCTGGGATACAGGAGTGGAAATGAGAGATGGGGTTTGCCTTTAGTGAGCTGATACTTTGGAGAAAAGACAGACATTCCACAAATACTTCCAGAATTAGTGACATCTCTGACAAGTGGTAAACTGAACAGGATGCTGTAACAGGGATGACTTGAAAGGTGAGCAGCACAAATAGATAAGAGATGATCCTTGCCCTCAAAGGGCTTACTCTAATAGAAGAGGAGGATGTGGTTGCAGGGTGTCATCATAATAGTAGCTCCTGGTTACTGAGCACTGATGTTTGTGCTTTACATATGCTATCTCATTTAATTCTCATATGAGATCTATGTGGCATGGATTATTATCTCCATCTTAAAGATGAGGAAGCTGAAGCACTGAGAAGAAAATTCATTTGCCCAGACCCAGTGGTAAGTGGCAGAGACGATAGGTCTGTTTTCACTATGTTGCCCCCCACATAATGGAGTTCCAGGCTGACTGGGTACCAGTGGCTACACTGTCAGTTACTGAAGGAGGTCAGAGAGTTTGGGGTCTTCTCAGTCTAACCATTCAGCATCACCTCTGTGGGTAACTGGACCTCCCCACTCCCTGGGTGCTGAACCTATCTCAGAGAAACTTCCCACTATGCCTTGAGTCCAGGGTGGAGGGCACAGCTACTTACTCGCGCACTTCTCATCATCCTGGACTTGCTGTTGCTCCTGCAGCTGCCTCTCCAGGCTGTGTCTGAACTGCTCCTGCTGCATTTTCAGGCACGTGGCCCTCTCCAGGTCCTCCCCAGCAAAGCACTGCAAGCTGGCTGGGCCACAGCGGGGATCACTGGGGCCGAGATGGGCTGGAAACTCCATCCAGGGTCGGCCAGGATCCCAAAGGTCAAATTCTTGCCTGTTCTTGAGCTGCTGCTTTTGCTCCCGAAATTCCTGGACTTTCTTGGCCAGCCGACGTGTCCTTTCTGCCTGTTCTTTCTCTAGCATCTGGGCTACCAGATCATACTGTTCCTGGTAGGTATCTGGGGGTGATGGGCAGGAACATGGAGAAGGCCCCACGAGAGAGACCAAGCCCACTCAGCATGACCTCTGCTCCCAAGGCCCATCTAGTTTGTCCCACCACACCTCAGACCTCAGTCCCCACTCCAAGGCAGAAATGCCCTACCTCAGCCCACTCAGGCCCTTACACTATCCTTCTTAGCTTGCCCTTAGCTTGAGCTTTTACCATAAGCTGCCTCCTTGCTCTGCTCTGTTGCCTCTCGAAGTTTTCGCTCTTCCACTTGACTGTTCAGGGCTTTGACATCCACCTGACCCGAAAGAAACAAGCTAAATCAGGGTAGGGACGAACAGTGGGCCTTGAATGCTCTAACACAAACTTCTCAGAATTTACCCACTTCAGAATCCTCCTACAGATTCTCAGTACCTACTAGATCATGCTCTACCACCTGAACTTGGTTTGTAAGCCCCTCTCTGCCTCCTTCTCCAGCCTTATCTTAGTACTTTCTTCCTCTGCCCCACCCTCAGAGTTCTGTGCTTACAGTTTCCTGTGCATCTGAGGCTGTTTGGAACAAATAACCTTTGCTCCAGCTGCTCCCTCCACTTGAAACCCTCTTCCTCTCTTTGTCTAAACTCCTATTCATCCTTCAAGACCAGCTCAGGCCTCACCTTACTGATTCCTTAGGCAGGTCGTACTCCCATAGAATCTAGGTCTCACTGTCCACATTATATTGAAATTTGCCTCTGTCGATGATTTCCTCCACCAGACTGTGAGCCCATTAAGGGCAGAGACTGGGTCTTAGTCAGCTTTGTACCCTACTGTCCGACCCAGTTCTCTGCCCAGAGCAGACCCTGAGGAAATGCTCACCAACCAGATCTCAGTCACACCACACATCTCTCAGCCAACTACTTGCTTGTGTCAGGCACTGAGCCACCACCATATGTTAATATTCACTTTCACACTTCCTTTACTTAGCTTCATCTTACTGAGGAGCCTGGAGCTCAGAGAAGATAGGTGATTCATTCAAAGTCACACATCTAGTAAACAGCAGACCTGGCCCTTGAGCATAGGTATGAGGTCTTTTCCAGAATACTGTACTGCATCTTCCCCCTCTGCCACCCACCTACCCAGCAATCCATTTTTTTCATAAACTATCAATATTTTCTGGTTTTTTTAAATTGTAATTCCTTTAAAACATTTCAAGATAGTGTAAAAGTGAATACAGTTTAGTAAAGAATAAGGCCCTCCCATCTCTGTTACTCAGCCTGGTTAACAGTTTCTTACGTGGCCTTTCAGACAGCATGTAGGTATACACAATACCAAATATTCTTTGGATTTCTTTTAGTTCCATGTTGCCTGTCTCTCAAGAACCAGGCCACTCAGCCCAGAGCTGACTGGAGGGGAGTCAGCTGTCACTGGCTCCTCTTCCCCCAGTCTCTTCCCCTGAAATCCTATAGCCCCCTTCCTTCCTTCACCTGGCAGTGGATGCCTTCTCTCTATCTCCTTCCCTTCCAGCTGGAGGGCCTGCTTAAATCAATGAGGGCGGTAACAGACATTGCTACATTCCTCTCTGGGTGTGGGAATGAGGTAACCCCTGGTCCCAAGAAAGTCCCCACTGCCTACTCACCCCCATGACTCGGGTCCGCACATTGAAGAATCGGCTCTGTCGCTCTTTTTCTCGATTTCTTCTAGCCTCGATGGCTGCCACCTCCTTGGGGTCTGGTGGCAGGTCTACCTTGTACATCTGGAGCAAGGGTGGGGTGGAATGGCCAATCAGTGCTGACCACCATCCTTGACTACACCCCCACTCCTATTCCTTTCTTCCTATAGCACAGTAACACCAGTTACTGATTCATACTGATTTTACCTCCTGATATACCTGTGTCCTACATCTTTGCTGTCACCACCCTAATTCAGGCCTCACAATCAGGTGCCAAACAGTATTCTCAGGAGCCTCAGTGGCCTCCCTTGCTCCAATGTTATCCTCTCTACTCTTTTCTCTGCACTAGCTGCTAGAGTGATTTTTCTGAAAGCCAATCTAATCATGGCACACCTTTCAAAGTAACAGGGCACCTGGCTAGCTCAGTCAGTGGAGCATTCAACTCTTAATCTCATGGTTGTTAAGTTCAAGCTCCACATTAGGTATAGAGATCACTTAAAAATAAAATCTTAACCCCCCAAAACCTTTAAAACCAGCATTAGGGGTGCCTGGGTGGTGCAGTTGGTTAAGTGTCTGCCTTTGACTCAGGTCATGATCTCAGAGTCCTGGGATCCTGCCAGCGTCAAGGCTCCCTGCTCAGTGGGGAATCTGCTTCTCCCTCTTCCTCTGCCCTCCCAGCCCTGGTCATGCTTTCTCTCTCTAATAAATAAGTAAAATCATTAAAAAGTAAATAAAAGCTTTAATGCAAATGGCTCCCCAATGTTTACAAGAGAAAGTCTAACCCCCTTTGCCAGATTTATAAAAGTCTTCATGATCTGTCCCTTGCTCATCTTTCCAAGTCTCAAGCTCATTTACAACTCTCCCCACTTGATGTTAAGCTCTATTCGGTTTTCCCCATTTCAGTAAATGACACCACCTGAAAGTCACCTGAAAGGCTAGGGCTTACATTTGCCTGTGTTCTTTCATATTTTGGGAAAGCCCACTTTTGGCAATGTGAACCAGCCAAAACCACAGCCAAAAACACTTTTGCAAACATAAATCTGATCATGTCTCTCACCTGCTTAAAATCCTCCACTGGCTTCCCACTGCACTTAGAATCAGATCCAAACTCCTTACCATGGGTTTCAAGATCCGGCTCCTGCACACCTTTCCAATTCATCCCACATCACAGTCTCTCTCACTTACAGTCCTCCAGGCACACTGGCCTATCAAGTCCTCCAACACAACAACTGTTTCCATCTCAGGGCCTCTGTACATGGTGTTTCTTTGTTCAGAATACCATTCCTCATTCCTCAACTCCTCCTATGGCCAGCGCCAATCCTTTATTTATTTGTTTGTTTATAGTTTTTTTTATTTAAATTCAATTAACATGTAATGTATTATTGGTTTCAGAGCTAGAGGTCAGTGATTCATCAGTCATATATAACACCCAGTTCTCATTACATCAGGTGCCCTCCTTAATGTCCATCACCCAGTTACCCTATCCCCCCACCCCCCTGATCCTTTTTTAAAAATTTTTGTGACTGAAATACTTGATGTATAGAGCAGAATATATATATAACCCATAGGCAAGTTAAGAAGCATAAGAGACCCATGAACCAACTCCCCAACTTAAGAAATAGAACTTGATCAATATTATCAAGTGTCTTATGTCTCTTCTCCCTCATTCTTACCCTAAGAGATAACCACTGTGTGAATGTTAACATTTGCTTACTCATAGGCATTAATATACTGTTTATGAGCTGAGAGTTGCTGGAGGGGAGGGAGGTAGGGGGATGGGATAACTGGGTGACGTAATAAGCACTGGGTATTATGTAAGCTGATGAATCACTGACCTCTACCTCTGAAACCAATACTACATTATATGTTAAATAATTGAATTTAAATTAAAAAAATAAATATGTAAGAAACAAAGAAAATATACTGTGTATGTACAGGACTCCCTGGACAATATTTTGAAACATTCTCTTGTTTTGGAACTTTATAATGTATCATGTAGGATGCATTTCTCTTCATCTTACTTTTTTTTACACATGTTGATTCTATCATTTAAGGAATATTTGTGGAGTGCCTACTGCAGACGCTCCTTTAAGAAGCTGGGAGACATCAGAGAACAAAACTGACAAGAATCTGAGTCCTTGTGTAGGTTACTTTTTAGTGGGGGCAGAGAGACAATAAGCAGTACATTAAAGTTTGTAAGATGGTAAGTGCTATGGGGAAAAATATAGAACAGAATGAAGGGACCTGGAAGCACCAAGGAAATGGGGAGTGTTGCAATTTTCAATGTGGAAGCCAGGGTAGGCATAATTGAAAAGGTAATATTGAAAAAAGAAAAAGAAAAAGAAAAGGTAATATTGAGTAAATACCTGAAGGTGGAGTCACTCATGCAAATACCCAGGAAGTGAACATTCCAGGCAGAGGGAACAAGTACAAAAGCCTTAAGGTGGCCACAAAAGGCACACATTCAGGGGAACAACAGGGTGGCAAGTGAGTGGAGAAGAGGTAGGTAGGAAATGGTATGAGACATAATAAAAGAGACAGAGCATGTAGGACTTTAAAGGCTGTGGCTTTTACTCTGAGAGAAATGGGCAGCCACTGTAAGGTTTTGAGCAGTGGGAAGATGTGTTCTGCCTTTGATTTGTAAAGGATCACTTCTGGCTACTGTGTAAATAGACTGAGGGGACCAGAGGCAAGCCTAGAAGCAGGGAGACCAGACAGGAGGCTATTGTAGCTGTCCAGACAAGAGATGATGGTGAATCATGTCAGGTTAGTAGCAGCAGAGATCATGAGAAGTGGTCACATTCTGGATATATTTTGACGGTAGAGCCAACAGGACTTCCTAATAGAACAGATGTGCAGTATGAAAACAGTATTAAGAATGACTTCAAAGATTTGAGCTAGGGCAATCAGAGGGATGAAGTTGCTATCAACTGAATAGTCCGTGTAGGGACAACAGTATGGGATGAGGCAGGGCGGGGGGGGAGGATCAAGAGGTTAGTTTGGGAAATGTTAAGCTGGAGAGGTCTATTAGATAGCCACTGATAGCAGACAGATGGTATAGTGAATTTTATTGTCAGTCCGAAAGATCTGCTGCTCCTCCCACCATAAGGCTATACATCTGTAACTCACTGCCCTCAACCTTAGGGCACGTGGTTGGTTTTGCCCTCTGTTGTGGGGGGACTGACATGTGCCATTTCCAAACAGAACTAAGAGCCATCATATGATTTCCCCCTGCTTTTTCCTCTTTACTCTCTCCTATGAGAATGGCAGTGTCCCAGGTAAGGGCTGCTCCTTCAGTGTTCGTTCTGGGATATGACATAGAGCAGAGATGTAGCCAACCCACATCAGACAAGAAGCATGAGTGAGAAATCCTTGTTTTTCTAAGCTGCTGAGATGTGGGGGTTGTCTGTAACCTCGGCATAATTTGGCTTATCCTGATACAAAGGAATTTAAAGCTATAATTCTGTAAGAGATCTGTAAGGGAGTAAGCGTAGATGGAGAAGAATGCCCCAGAGGAGATGGGGAGAGGAGGAGGAGTCAGCACTAGAGACAAAGGTGGGGTGTCTGGTGAGGTGGGAGGAAAACCAGGAGTGTGGTATCTGAGAAACTTTTGGGAGAGAGCTGATGATACTGATGATAAGATGAGGATTGAGAACTGACAGGTTTAGTATCGTGAGGGATGCTGATGACCTTAACAGAAACATTTCTGGTGGGATTGTGGGGATGAAAACCTGACTGAAGTAAGCTCAAGAGAGACTAGGACTCTGCAGCACAAACAATCCAATTTATTATTACTTTTTAACTGCAAAAGAGGGAAGAGGAACCTGTAGATTAAAAGAAATATATATATATATACAAGTGGGAAAGTATCACAGGGCATAAGCATACTTAACTTTACAAAATAATGTGAAGTTATTTCCCAAGAAGATTGTACCAATTTACAATTTCATAGTGTATAAAAACTCCAGTTACTCCATGTCCTCGGCAATACTTGGTAAGGCAGACTTTAACTTTTGCCAATTGGTGAGTTTAAAATTATAATTACCAATTTCTATCGGAATTATCATTATTGCTAGTGAGGTTGTACATTTTTTAATGTGTATTTTGACCATTTTTGATTACTATTCTGTGAGGTGCTCATTCATACCTTTGGTTTATTTATTTTTAAATCAAGTTGCTTCTCCTTTTCTTATTGATTTTAGGAGTTATATGTTCTACATAGTAATTATTTCTTAGTTTAAATCTGGCCAACAGGGGCACCTGGGTGGCTCAGCCAGTTAAGCCCCTGCCTTCAGCTCAGGCCATGATCCTAGGGTCCTGGGATAGAGCCCCAGGTCCCGCTCTCTGCTCACCTTCTCCCTCTCCCTCTGCCCCTCCCCCTGCCTGTGCTCTCAGGCACATGCTCTCTCTCTCTCTCTCTTTCTGGCAAATAAATAAATAAATTAAATCTAAAAAAAAAATAAATGTAGGAAACACCTCCAATTTGTGACTTATCTTTTCACTTTTTTAAAAGTAATGTTTATTGGGGCGCCTGGTCGGCTCAGAGGGTTAAGCCTCTGCCTTCGGCTCAGGTCATGATCTCAGGGTCCCGGGATCAAGCCCCATATCGGAGTCTCTGCTAAGCGGGGAGTGTGCTTCCCCTTCTCTCTGTCTGCCTCTCTGCCTACCTGTGATCTCTGTGTGTCAAATAAAGAAATAAAATATTTTTAAAAAGTAATGTTTATTTACTTATTTTTAAAGATTTTATTTTTTTATTTGACAGAGAGGAAGAGAGAGAGAACAAGCAGGGGGAGTGGCAAGCAGAGGGAGAAACATGCTCCTGCTGAGCAAGGAGCCCAATACGGGGCACCACCCTAGGACCCCAGGACAATGACCTGGGCTGAAGGCAGCCCCTTAACCAACCGAGCCATCCTGGTGTCCCTATTTATTTACTTTAAAAGCTCTGTGCCCAGTGTGGGGCCTGAACTCATGATCCTGAGATCAAGAGTCACATGCTCTACCAACTGAGCCAGCCAGTGCCCCCTCATTTATTATTTTATAGTAATAACTGATACATAAAAAGGAATATGTTTAACACAACAACAAAATGAACACCTGTGAACCCTCTGCAGAAGCCAGAAAATAAAACATATACTCCAGAAGCATTCCATGTGCACCTACCCATTTTTTCACTTTCTTTATGTTGTAATTTGGATGAATTTAAAGTTAGTCAAATTCAGCAATCTTTTCCTTTAAGTGTAGGAGTCTTCATTATTTAAGAAATCCCCTGAGGTCATATTCCACTATATGTTGTAAAATGTCTAGAATTCGGCCTTTCTCATTTAAATTTTTAATTCATTTGGAATTGTACTTCATATATAGTGTGAGAGGTATGGATCCAATTTGATTTTTGTCCAAGTTCCATCTCACCTTTTTAAAGGGAACACTAGTTCCTGTCAATTATATGAGGTTGCTGTCCTTTGGTCATTTTGTCCCCCTAGCCTGATTGTGACTGTTTTTCCCAGTTGAATTCATTTATGGTTTCTCTACTAGATTCTATCAACCAAGATTTCTCACTTTCCTGGACTTGTCATAAGACTTTCAGACTCTTCCCAGCCTCCAGATGTCATTTTAAAAGTGGTCTCAGGAATGGCTATGGCAACCACCAGATCCTTTCCATGTCTAAGTCTACCAACCCCGGCCAACTCATTCCATTTGTCACCACAATATAAGGTCACTGAAGGGGAGATTTGGCAGATATTTTAAGCTTCTTGGATTGCTAAGGCCATGGCCTTGTAATGAGCAGGTGGTATAAGGCTATAGGGGGACAAAAATATGAAGGAGGATAGAAAATATAGGGAACAGAGAGGGGAAAGAGACAGAAGGGGCAGGGGGATGCGGGCAAAGGAGAGGCAGAAAGGGAAAGGAGGGCAACAGGGTAGTAGGAATGGAGGACAAAGAGCAAGAGAAGGGAAAGCAGGAAAGCAAGGGAGGGGGGCAGAGGAAGAAGGAGAGGAGGAAATAAGGTAGGGATGAAGTATGAGGAGAGAAAGATAAAATGGGAAGGAAGGAGAATAGAGGTGGAGAGCAGTGGCTTAGGGACACTGACTCTGGGGGGTTCACACAAAATACCTTTCTTAGCAGCGGGTGTCAATTTTGAAGCTCCCAGGTTGGGTCTAGGTTCAAGCAGCCAACAAGTGGCTCAGGTCCAAGACCATAGTTAGGTTACAGCAACAGTCTCTGAACTCTGCTTGGAGAAAAAGGACGGAGGCAGGGGATAGAGGCAGTATCTATGGCCATGGCTTTTCCCAGCCCGTGACCCTGCCGCTCCAGAGTACCCTCATAGCCCCTCACACACCATCCCCCTTTGCACCCCAGGCCCCTTCCCACCACAACCCGCCCTACCCCCATTCCACTGCACCTCCAACCCTACTTCACCCTCAGCTAGGTCTGAGCTCCCCTAACGCCAAATCCTTCCGCCAGCCCCTCCTTCCGGTACAGCCCTCGCTCCCCAAGGTCCTCCCAATCCCCGACCCTTGTCCTTGTTTGAGCCTTCCAGCCGGCCAGGCTAAAGCCACAGCCACGTTCCCACCTTCCTCTTGCTACGGAGGGCATAACCCTGCTGTGACTTGAGTCAGCAAGAGTGGGCTGCAGTCCCGCCTGCTTCCTCGGATCCCAAAAGGGGCCGCGTCCTCCGTCACTACCTACTCTACGACTCCGTAGGCAGGGTCAGCGGTTTGCGTTGCCACACAAGGAGAAAGGGGGGCGGGACCCAAACTCCTGTTTTAAGCACGCGCCTTGGCAACGGATCAACAAAACTTCCACGACACGCCCCTGGTTCCGCTCTCGCCGGAAGCCGGAAATCTCGTTGGGCCTAGACTTATTCTCGCGAGGTTTGTCGTAAGCCCGGCCTGCACTGCGGTGTTTCCCGCGCGGGCTTCCCCCAGTTCCCGGGCGTACGGCGCGGCCTTTTGTACAGCGGCCGGCGCCGTCGCCGTCATGGGTTTCCTGAAACTGATTGAGATCGAGAACTTTAAGTCGTACAAGGGTCGGCAGATTATCGGACCGTTTCAGAGGTTCACCGCTATCATTGGACCCAATGGCTCTGGTGAGATAAACCTGGCTGCGGCCCTGCGCACGTCCCGGCCTGGACCCCCTAATCCGGTAGCAGAGTAGTACAGCCCACCCCCTGCGACCTGAAATGTCGCGAACCCTCACAGGCTTCTTCCCCTCCGGAGCGGGTTAACCCGCTTTCCCTGCTCGGGTGCTCTGACTCGAACCTCTTCCCAGAGTGTCACTTGTCTGCTCTTTGCGCGGCCCCCGCCCCTGAGCGAGTGGTACGGGCCGAACTGTACGTTACCCCGCCCACTGCCCCCTCCCGCCAAAAGTGGCGCGTCTGGAGTTGTCCGCCAGCCTTGGGCGGTGCAGTTCCCCGCCGGACCTGCTGGATCTGGCAACTTCCCTTGTCCTGTTTGAACTCTCCGGAAAGTGTGGGACCGCTGGTAGCCCTCCCGAGGCCTCCAGTCCCCAGCGTTACACTTTTCCCTCAGCTCAGCACCCCTTCCCGCGTCGCATTGGTATGCTCCAAGTCCTTCTTTTTTTACTTTTCTCCCAAGGCGGCACTTTTGAATTTTTGACCCAGCGCTCCCGTCTCCAAAAGGAGTGCTTGAAGTATCCACCCTACACCTCCATCTTAGAGGTGGGGATGGTTCGAAATACCCGCTTTGTTACCACTGAAACCATTGAAAGAACTCATTCGCTTGTCAAATTGATTGAATGCTTACTGTTTTATAAGGAATTGTTCAAGGTGCTATGGAAACGGGAGAATAGAGTAAGCCTTGCTCCCAGGGGACTTGCATTCCAGAGGGGAAAGACAGTAATAAAGAAGGAGAAAATAAGACAGTTTTTGGCTGTAAGAATGCTATACAGGAAATTAGGTTGATGGGATACAGTGACTTGGGTGGTGTCTTTAGAAAGAACGGTCAGTAGATACTGTATTGTATATTTGAAAGTTGCTGAGAGAATAGGTCTTAAAAGTTCTCATCACAAGGACGAAATTGTTTATGTGAGGTGATGGATGTTAATTTATTGTGGTAATCATTTCTTGATATATGCAAATATGGAATAATTGTGTTGTATACCTGAAACTAATACAATGTTTTATGTCAGTTATATCTCAACAAAATTGGGGGAGTGGGGGAAGGGTGGTCAGGTAAGACCTCTGTTTTCTATCTTAACTCCTCTTCTCTAAATGATGCGCTGGGGGAGCGACTGGGTGACTCAGTTGGTTAAGCTGTGGTTAAACTCTTGATCTCAGCTCCGGTCTTTATCTCAGGGTAGTCAGTTCAAGCCCCCTGTTGGGCTCCATACTGGGCATGGAGCCTACTTTTTTTTTTTTAAGTAAATAATACACTATGAATTCCTCTCATCTATCCCTAAAAACAGTCTGTTTGGAATCCTGTTGTGCTCCCCTACCCCAGAGATGTTCTAGCTAAATCATCTCCTAGCATGAGGGACTACCCTTGCTGACATACCTCAAATTCATGAACCTTCTCTGGAGTTTGGTGCTCTTTGTAGAGCTAGGTTTCTCAACAGCGGCACTGTTGATATTTCTAGAAAGATAACTCTTTTGCTGTAGGGTTAGTCCTGAGCGTTGTAGGATGTTTAGCAACATCCTTGGCTTTTACCCACTCGGTGGTAGCACCTCTGTCCCCCAGGTTGACCACCAGAAATGTCTCCAGACATTGCCAGTGTTCCCTGCTTCCCCCAACCTTGCTTGAGAACAATTGGCTTAGAGGGCTAATGCTTGGGGTTCCACTCCAGTTTCTTAGGATTTTGGTGTGATGGCCTCTGTGGAAAGAGCCAGAATGCACCTCTTGGCATTCACTACTCTCAGCATCGGTAGATTTGTATACCCAGCTGTTCCAAAAAGATCCTTAATCTCGACCCCTGACCCCCCTACTTCTTCACTGCCCACCTCCACAGGCCATTCCCTGGGTGCTGACCTCAGTGAATTACTCTTCTTCTTCCAGTAGCTTGCAGTAGACACTAGTACATGTTAAAGTTTATTTTTTTCTGTCTTGTATTCATGGGATATGTTTTTGCATCTTCATCACTGTTTTGTGAGTGCTCCCCAAAGAAGACTTTCCTTAAAACATTTTATCAGAGTTCAGCTCATGATGCATGTTATAAAATGTTTATAGTATTGAATGATTGCTAGTAGGGAAGGCTTTGGTTGTGAGACGTTCTTACTATCCTGGAGAGCATGGGAGAAGCCCAAAGGTTGGAAGTGGATGCCTCGAAGTCTGACTCCTGGTCTGCTTGTTGTGTTAGTACTGCTTTGATAAGGAAGATGGAGCTAAGAGTCCAGACCTGTGTTAGGTTAGGACTGCCATTTATTGAGCACCGCAGTGCGTCAGGTACTTTATTTATATTGCAACCTTTTACATTTAAATTCTCAAAATGACCCTATGAGGGAGATACCATTATCTTGGTTTTATAGGTGGGAAGATTGAGGCACAGTTATATTTGCACACTAACTGATTCTCAGAGCCAGGATCAGAACTGTGCCTGTCATACTTCAAAACCTGTGCTTCTGCCACTTCAGTGTAGAACTGTGTGCCAAGCATTATTTTAAAGGCTCTAGCTATCAGTCATGGTTTTTTAGAGTTTTCAGGTGAGGGAATGGAAGTCAACTAAGAATTAGTGAAACTAAAAACCTGGTCTATTGGACTACAGTCCGAGCTCTTTTTGTTGTTTTTTTTTTTAATATTTTATTTACTTATTTGAGAGAGAAAGCAAGAGCGGGGAGCAGAGGAAGAAGGACAAGCAGACTCCGTACTGAGCACAGACCCTGACACAGGATTTGATTCCGCCACCCCAAGATCATAAACTAAGCCCAAATCAAGAGTTAGACACTCAACCAAATGAGCCCAGGCACCCCTAGAGCCCGAGCTCGCTCTTTTTTTTTTTAAGCCAGGTGTAGGACTCAATCCCAGGACCTGGGGATCATGACCTGAGCCGAAGGCAGGCCCTTAACCAACTGAGCCACCCAGGTGCCCCAGAACCCCAGCTCTTAATCACTGTTTTGTACTGCCTCTTTGGAAGGAACCAGACTGCCATTTATATAGCTGGGTAGAAAGGTGTGGGAAATTAGGTCCTCAGTTGAAGGTCATATAACATGTTAGGGGAGACTCTTGAGATGGAATTTATAGAGATTAGCCTGTTCCCCACCCCAACCCCAGTCTAAATTAAAAAAAAAAAAAGTTTACCTGAACCTAAAATGAGGACAGTAACAATTGTGACTCCACTCCTGAAAAGAGAACCACTTTTTTTTTTTGCTTTTTTAAGATTTTATTTATTTGTCAGGAGAGAGAGTGTGCACACGAGCCGGGGGCGCTGGCAAAGGGAGAATCAGGCAAGGAGCCCAATGTGGTACTAGATTCCAGGACCTTGACCAGGATCCCAGGATCATGACCTGAGCTGAAAGCAGACACTTAACCAACATAGCCATCAGGTGTCCCAAAGATAACCACTCTTAATGTTAAAAATCCTATTTATTTGAGGGCTCCTGGGTGGCTCAATAGGTTAAGCCTCTGCCTTCAGCTCAGGTCATGATCTCAGGGTCCTGGGATCGAGGCCCGTATGGGGCTCTCTGCTCAGCAGGGAGCCTGCTTGCTCCTCTCTCTCTGTCTGTCTCTCTGCCTACTTGTGATCTCTCGCTCTCTCTGTCAAATAAATAAATAAAATCTTTTTTTAAAAATCCTATTTACTTGAATAGCTGATACATGCACACAATATAAAATTCAAAAAATCCCGAAGGATAGACAGTAAAAAGACTCCCTTCCCTGACTTGTTACCTATTTTCCATTTGGGAAGCAACCACTGGTTACACTGTTTACATTTTTGTGTATTTTTTCCTATGCCTTTCCCTCTCCCCAAGTTTTTATTATGAAAATATTCAAACCTATCTGTGTGTTTTTGCTTAATTGTTTGATAGTAAGTTGCAGACTTAATGACATTTCACCTGTAAGGATTCAGCGTTTGACTCCTAAAATCATCATTTTCCTGCGTCACCACTAGACTGTGATCACACCTGGGAAAACTAATTTCCTTGTTATCTAATTATCTAGTTCATAGTCAGGCTTCCCTAATTGTTCCCCAAAATGTCTTTTGTTGTTGTTGTTGAAGGGAAACCAGAATCCAGTCAAAGTTTGTGCACTGCCTTTGCTTGTTTCTCAGTAATTGCTTTCTGGAATGGTTCTCCAAACCTTTCTTTTTGGACATTGACTTTTTTTTTTTTTAAGATTTCTTTATTTCTTTGAGAGCGAGTGCGTGCATGTGCTCATGGGCGAGTATAGGGGGGCCAGGACAGAGGGAGAGAAGCGGATTCCCGGCTAAGCTTGAAGCTGGGCTGGGACATGGGGCTCAGTCTCAGAACCCTAAGATCATGACTTGAGCTGAAACCAAGAGTTGGATGCTTAGCTGACTGAGCCACTCAGGTGTCCTTGGACACTGACTTTTTGAAAAGATCAGGATAGTTGTCTTGGAGACCATTCCAGATTCTCTGTTTGTCTTAGGATTTCTTCATGGTGTTTACTGTGTTGTTCTAACTGCTGTATTTCCCGTAAACTAGAAAGTAGATCTAAAGGCTTGTTTAGATTCAAGTTAAATATTTTTGGCAAGATACTTCATAGATGGTGATGTACGCATCATACTATATTACACTAGGAATATGCCCTTTTTTTGAGAGAAAAAGTACATGCGTGAGTGTGCCCGTGGAGTGAGAGGGGCAGAAGGAGAGAATCTTAAGCAGATTCCGTGCTGAGTGGGGAGCCCCACATGGGGCTCAATCCCACATCCCTGAGAACATGACCCAAGCTAAAATCAAGAGTCCCACACCCAGCCAACTGAGACAACCTGGTGCCCTTTAGGATTGTGCCTTTTAAAAAGTTACAGGAAAATACTTATAGCAAAATTTGCCATCTTAACTATTTTTAAGTGTATAGTTCAGTCACATTAATTATCTTTACATTGTACAACTGATCTGAACTTTTTCATCTTGCAGAATTGAAACTGTAGTCAAGAAACAGCAACTCCTCATTATTACCTTCCCTCAACTCTTGGTTGGTTTGGTTTTGTTGTTTTCTTTTTACTTTTAAACTTGGTTGAGATGGTACTATATTGAATTTTATATTGCTTATTCTATTGTGGGCATTTCTCCACATCATTAAAAGTCGTAGAACAATCCATTGTGTGAATATGCTGTTTCCTTAGTTGGGGTTCTAGTCTTCAACTGTTCTGGGTAATAACTGTATAGGGACTGTTGTTCTAAGCTGTTGAACCAAGGCTTTGGTGGGGCAGAGCAGTGTTTCCTGACTTCCCCTGCTTTGCTTAACCCCCTACTCCCTTAGGTAAGTCAAATCTCATGGATGCAATCAGCTTTGTGCTGGGTGAGAAAACCAGCAACCTGCGAGTAAAGACCCTGAGAGACCTGATCCATGGAGCTCCTGTGGGCAAGCCAGCTGCCAACCGGGCCTTTGTCAGCATGGTCTACTCTGAGGAGGGTGCTGAGGACCGCACCTTTGCCCGTGTCATTGTTGGTGGGTGAGGCTGGCCAGATGGCTTCCCTTGGGTCCTGGGAGGTGACTAGACTAGTTGGCTGGGATAGGAGGGAGGTCTGACCTTCAGCCAACTCATGCACTGTCTTGTAGGGGGTTCCTCTGAGTACAAGATCAACAACAAAGTGGTCCAACTACATGAATACAGTGAGGAATTAGAGAAATTGGGCATTCTCATCAAAGCTCGAAACTTCCTCGTCTTCCAGGTGAGCATTTTTAACAGTTATTGGCTATCTGCTGTTTGCTGACCCTTGTCCCATCCTCAGTGGGCCTGCTTCATCTTGAGCTTCATCTCTCCCCTGAACTAATGTAGCAGCTCCCTCACTGGGCTTACTGACTCCAGTCCGGCCCCTTCCAGTTCAGTCTCTTAGGCTAGGTTCATCTTATGAGGGCACAGATCTGTTTCTTTCCTTTTTATCCTTAAAGCATTTCAGTATTTTCCCATTGCCTTAGGAGGTGGTTGTCAAACTGTAGTCTCTGGATCAGCATCAACTGTGAACATGTAAGAAATGCACATTCTCGGGGCGCCTGGGTGGCTCAGTTGGTTGAGCGACTGCCTTTGGCTCAGGTCATGATCCTGGAGACCCGGGATCGAGCCCCACATCGGGCTGCCCGCTCGGCGGGGAAGCCTGCTTCTCCCTTTCTCACTCCCCCTGCTTGTGTTCCCTCTCTGGCTGTGTTTCTCTCTGTCAAATAAATAAAAATCTTTGAAAAAAAAAAAAAAAGAAATGCACATTCTCTGGTTCCATCCCAGACCTATAGACATAGAGGCTATAGGGTGGGGCCCAGCATTGGGTGTTTTTACCAAGCTTTCCAGGTTAATATGCATGCTGAAGTTTGGAACACCATTGCTTTAGCATAAATTCCAAACTCTTGTCATTCAGGAAACATTTTTTGTTTTTTTCCCACCTCACTAGCCCCTCATCTGCCAGTACTTTACCCTTCCAACCCTGCATTCCAGCCCAGTTAAACCATTATAGTCACCACAATTCAGCTGCTTTCTTTGGCCTTCAGGCCTTTACATATTAATTGTCCTTTACAGGAAATAACGTTCTCTCTTAACTTTCTAGGTTAGTTCTTCTCCATCTTTCAAACTCAGCTTAAATGTCACCTTTAGGAAGCTTTTCTGGATAGACACCCCTACCAGTTTCCCACCCACAAGCTTCTTTTGGTCCTTTTTTTGTGCTACTTCTGTCACATCATGTAACACATGGTTTTGTCTTTACTTTTGTCCCTTTTGCTTCCTGTGCACGTCAAGAAGCAGGGAATATGTCCTTAAAGCCCAGTGTGAAATGTAGCACCTACTGCAGGAAGAGGGTCGGTGACCTTTTTCTGAGTGATCGAGTGGAAATTGGTGAAGGGAACTGAGCTGCCTAGGCTCTAAGCAGGGAGTGTGTTTTGACCTTTACTAGGGTGCTGTGGAATCTATTGCCATGAAGAACCCCAAAGAGAGGACAGCTCTATTTGAAGAGATCAGTCGCTCTGGGGAGCTGGCCCAGGAATATGATAAACGAAAGAAGGAAATGGTGAAGGCTGAAGAGGACACACAGTTTAATTACCATCGCAAAAAAAACATTGCGGCTGAACGCAAGGAGGCCAAACAGGAGAAAGAAGAGGTAAGTGGCCAGGCTGCCTGTACGCTCTGGGGGGCCAGGGTGGAGTCAGTACCTTACTGATCACCCCTGCTTCCATGCTCTTGTTCATACAGGCTGACCGCTACCAACGCCTGAAGGATGAGGTGGTCCGGGCTCAGGTGCAGCTGCAGCTTTTTAAGCTCTATCATAACGAAGTGGAAATTGAGAAGCTCAATAAGGAACTGGCCTCTAAGAACAAGGAGATCGAGAAGGACAAGAAACGAATGGACAAGGTAGAGGATGAGCTGAAGGAGAAGAAGAAGGAGCTGGGCAAAATGATGCGGGAGCAGCAGCAGATTGAGAAGGAGATCAAGTAAGAGGCAGGCCTGGGCCTGCAACCTGTGGGAAACCAAGAGGCTGTGCTGTTTCTTAGGGCTCCTCTGAGCCTAGAGTCCAGTGCTCCAATTAGTTTGTCTTCCTCTTGACTTGCTTTGGCCAAAACCAAGCACACTTCTTAACTTGCATTTTAAACAAATATAGCATTTAAGTATCCAGACTCTGGGCAGAGGGGTACTCATAAAAGAGAGGACTTGAAAGGGGTGGTGACCTTGGCAAGTGAGAGGAAGTGATGGGAGGCCCAGCTACTAGAGTGACTGGGAATGCCTTCCTGGATGAGGAAATCTGGAGCTAGAAGTTTAAAGGACAGGAATTTGAGAAGGTTAGATCAGATGGGGGCAACTAAATGGACACAGGGCATTCTTGGAAGTTGTTCCTGAGGGGTCTGGCCTGGCTAGAGCTGAGGCAGGAGTGGTAGCTTTACCTTATGGAGTGCCTGGAATGTCAGGCTGAAGCCACCAGTTCCAGGGAGTAGACAGACTGCCCCTTTTCTGAGGATCTGGGCAGCATCAGGCCCTTGTTCTTTAAAGCAATTCTCTGAGGCTGGCTGGAGGCCTCAGGCCCCTCTTTGGGTAAAAAGCATGGGAACCATCACTTTTCCCACACTGCTAACTGATTTATTCCTCTCCCCTCTGGCAAAAGGGAGAAGGACTCAGAGCTGAACCAGAAGCGGCCTCAGTACATCAAAGCCAAGGAGAATACCTCCCACAAAATCAAGAAGCTGGAAGCAGCCAAGAAGTCCCTACAGAATGCTCAGAAACATTACAAGAAGCGTAAAGGTGACATGGATGAGCTGGAAAAGGAGATGCTGTCAGTAGAAAAAGCCCGGCAGGAGTTTGAGGAACGGATGGAAGAGGAAAGTCAGAGTCAGGGCAGAGACTTGACCTTGGAAGAGAATCAGGTAAGCTCTGGGAAGGTTGGGGGGTGGAATGAGGGATTGCTCTGCTGACAGAGACTGATTCGGTTGGTTGTTCCTAATACAGGTGAAGAAATACCACCGGTTGAAAGAAGAAGCCAGCAAGAGAGCAGCTACCTTGGCCCAGGAGCTGGAGAAGTTCAATAGAGATCAGAAAGCTGACCAGGACCGGCTGGATCTGGAAGAGCGGAAGAAAGTAGAGACAGAGGTGGGCCTGTGTTATAAGATGAGGGATAATGGGCCAGAGAAAAAGAAGTGATGGTAGTCTTAACAGTAATGACAATAGCTAATAACTAGTGAGCACTTACTGTGTGATAGGCACTATATTTTCCATGTATCTACCCACTTAATTCCTTGTTTTCCAAATGAGGAAACATAGTGCAGACCTGAAGTAATTCGCCTAAGGTCATGTCATTATGAAGTGGCAGAACCAGGATATGAACCTGGGCAGTCTAGCTCTAAAACCCACACTCATACCAAGTATACCTTGCTTACAGCCTTTCTAATAACAATAGTAGTGAAGTAATAATAATAGTTGTTTTAGGGCTCCACGAAAAGCCTACCATGTTTCAGGCATTCTGCAAAGCACTTTCTTTAAAGATCTGAAAGAAGTGGTGGACATTAATATTAATAGCTATACTGTATTAAGAACTTAATGTGTGGTCTCTGGAGTGGAGGTTGCCTCCATTTTACAGATGAGAAAACAGGTGCAGGAAGGCCTGGAAAGCTTACTTTGCCTTGGTTTGAGCCTCCCTGATTGGTGAGGAAGATATCCTGGGCTAGATTGAACACCGTGAGAGAGTCTCAGGGTTCTGGAAGGCCCATCAATTTAGCAGAGCCACACTGAACACCGTTGTGTATCTGCATTTGAGTAGGTTTCCTGCATTAGTGACATTGTCCTGGACCATGGGGTTCTTGGATGAGTGGGCACATAGCAGGTATAAGCCAGGGCCCTATGGTCTTGGAGTTAACTTGCTCAGCCCCTGTTCATGGTGTATATTTGTCTTTCCTCCAGGCCAAGATTAAGCAAAAGCTGCGAGAGATTGAAGAGAATCAGAAACGGATTGAGAAACTGGAGGAATACATCACCACCAGCAAGTATGTGGCTCTGCAGCCTTTCTTCTTACTTCCAGGCCTGTTCTTATGAACCATATCTCTCCTCCCCTCCCCAGGCAGGATCCCCAGAGCCCCTCTCAGCAAGAATATTTTCTCACCAGCCAGGGTGACCCCTGTGTTCCCTCGCTTTGTAGGCAGTCCCTAGAGGAGCAGAAGAAGTTAGAGGGGGAGCTGACAGAGGAGGTGGAGATGGCTAAGCGGCGTATTGATGAGATCAATAAAGAGCTGAACCAGGTGATGGAACAGCTGGGGGATGCCCGTATTGACCGACAGGAGAGCAGCCGCCAGCAGCGAAAGGCAGAGATTATGGAAAGCATCAAGCGCCTGTACCCTGGCTCTGTGGTAAGAGTGGAAAGGGAACTCATTTCCTGAGCGCCTACTCTCCCCCTCACTGTCAGATAATTTTCCTAGCAGTCCTGTGAGGACAAGGTTGCTAATCCCTTGTTTACAGCTGGGGGAACAGGTTCAGAGAGGTTAAGTGACTTGCCCAAAATAGCACAGCTTATAAGTGGAAGAATTGCAGTTCAAACCCAACTTGTTCTGACTCATGACTTCATGTTCTTTTCATCACACAAATTGCATCTTCCTGAAGGTTTTGTCTTGCTGTGTCCACTCCTCTCTGGAAGGCGGGGAGACTGGGCAGGCCTTTAGGCCTTTTCAAAGTGGGAGGGGTCACAGGATAGGGATTAGTCTCCTGGGAAGTCACTGCAGGCTTCTGTATCATCTTCCTTGGCATGTACCAACAGATTCGTTTGCTTAAGGGGACATCCTAGGCTTTATCAGAGCTCTTGGCTTCTTGAACCAAATCCCGAGTTTCCAGGTTCCCTGAATATTATCTCTCTCTTGCTATAATTCCATCCCTGGGTTCAATTTAATTTGTAATAGTAAAAGTAAGGTTTAGAAAGATGCTTTTGGGGTTCAGGCATGAGTAAAGTGATTGTTGCTCTGGGGCCAGAGTAGGCTTTTCCTCCATAGCATGGAAGCCATGTTCCTCACACAGATTTTGGCCTGCCCCTTTCTGAGCTGGGAATTGGGGTTCTTGATCCAGTTCCCAAAAACCTCCTGCTTCAATTTTCTGTTGTGACTTTCCTCAGTATGGCCGCCTCATTGACCTTTGTCAGCCCACACAAAAGAAGTATCAGATTGCTGTAACCAAAGTTTTGGGCAAGAACATGGACGCCATTATTGTGGACTCTGAGAAGACAGGCCGGGACTGTATTCAGTACATCAAGGAACAGCGTGGGGAGCCTGAGACTTTCTTGCCTCTTGACTACCTGGAGGTGAGGCTGGTGGGGATGGGGTCAAGACAGTGTGAGAGGGCCCCTCCTCCTAGCCCTCCCATGTTCTGCCACTTACTGAGCTGTTTCCCACAGGTGAAACCTACAGATGAGAAGCTCCGGGAACTGAAGGGGGCCAAGCTGGTGATTGATGTGATTCGCTATGAGCCACCCCACATCAAAAAGGCCTTGCAGTATGCTTGTGGCAATGCCCTTGTCTGTGACAATGTGGAGGATGCTCGCCGCATTGCCTTTGGAGGCCACCAGCGTCACAAGGTACGGATTCCTTTGTCCGCATTGGAGCTGGAGAGTCTTTGTCCACATTAGTATTGGAGATTCTCCTATTCATCTTCTCCCCCTCTTCTCTGTTCTCCCTACTGTGTGTAGACAGTGGCACTGGATGGGACCCTGTTCCAGAAGTCTGGGGTGATCTCTGGGGGAGCCAGTGACTTGAAGGCCAAGGCTCGGCGCTGGGATGAGAAAGCAGTGGATAAATTAAAAGAGAAGAAGGAACGGTTGACAGAGGAGCTGAAAGTAAGTCAAAGGCAGCACTGTCCCTAGGGGTGGGAGTCTTAAGGTCAGGCCAGCTAGTCCCTTTCTTACCCCCTACCCCTTCTCTTGTCTTCAGGAGCAGATGAAGGCAAAGCGGAAAGAGGCAGAGCTACGTCAGGTGCAGTCTCAGGCCCATGGACTGCAGATGCGGCTCAAGTACTCACAGAGTGACCTGGAACAGACCAAGACACGACATCTAGCCCTGAATCTACAGGTGGGGCCTGGCCTTTATCACCTGTCATCCAAAGGCTACCCTTACATTCCTGGCCAAGGTTTCTCTGGGGGGTGGGAATTTGTCCCATTTCCCTCCTTCCAGCCTGCTTCAGGGAACCAAGCATAGCAGTCAGCCAGCCAGGGCATCAGATCTTGACTCTCTATGATGGGAGGCAACCTACTTGATGTTAGTGTGTCAGTTGATACTATTTTCATCTGTTTGTAAAATGCTTTATACCATTGTTACAAAGATTGAATGAATTCATACATGTAAAGTACTTAGACTGATTCCTTGAATGCAGAAAGTGCTCAGTAAATATTAGATGCTATTACTAGCATCATTCATTCAACAGATATTTGAGCTGTTTTGGAAGGTGAACTGAAAGTATGTACAGGCATTTCAGTCTCTATGGGTGGGAGTTCTTCTAGGTGTGTTAATGTGTTTGATCATGGCATGCTTCCTGCGACCAACCTGGAGGCATTATGTAAAATGTAGTATAAGCAACCTTTTACCTTTTTCTAAAACCAAAAAAGTCTATATTCCAAGGGTTTAGAAAAGGGAGTATGGACCTGTAATTGACGATGTTAACCATGTGCCCAGCCCTGTGGATTGAAGCTGGCTAACTGGGATGCCAGGGAGGAAGCTGTGTGATGGTTCAGGTGGGAGATAATGGAGCCTTTACTGGGCAGTTCTAAGTTAAGTTTTCTTAGCATGTGGAGAGCTAGCTCTTCCTCTCTAGGGGGGCAGTGTGCTCAGAGTGGCTCTTCCGTTAAAGGAGCCCGGTCTCTTTTTTTTCCCTCAACCCTGTTCCCTGTAGGAAAAGTCCAAACTGGAGAGTGAGCTAGCCAACTTTGGGCCTCGCATTAATGATATCAAGAGGATCATCCAGAGTCGAGAGAGGGAAATGAAAGACTTGAAGGAGAAAATGAACCAGGTTGGTAGGGGCTGAACCATGCCAGCATATGCAGTGGGGCAGGGTGGGGCTGGCAGCAGCACTCTGACCCAAAGGACCTTTGCCCTTCCTCGCTTGTACCCTCAGGTAGAGGATGAGGTGTTTGAAGAGTTTTGTCGGGAGATTGGTGTGCGCAACATCCGGGAGTTTGAGGAAGAGAAGGTGAAGCGGCAGAATGAAATTGCCAAGAAGCGGTAGGTGGAAGTAGGGGTACAGGAGGACTCAGGAGTGCCCTTGAGCCCACAGCCTGATATCCTGAGAAGTCACATGGCGTCGTAAGACAGTGAGCAGCTCTTAGAATGACGGGTGTATACTATAGGTCAGCTTTAAAGAACAGGGACATCAGGAAGGCAGTGTGACATAGTCTCATGGTTAAGAGTGCCATCTTTGTTTATTTAATTTATTATGTCAGAGCGCAAGAGAGCGTGCATGCATGCGCATAAGCAGGGGGAGTGGCAGAGGGTGAAGCAGGGTCCCCGCTGAGCAAGGAGCCCCGATGCAGGACTCTATCCTAGGAACCTGGGATCATGACCTGAGCCATGGGCAGATGCTTAACCGACTGAGCCACCGAGGCGTCCCAAGAGTGCCAATCTTTAAACATGGTTTACCTGAGTTAGAATCCCAGCTCTCCAACTTGTTATCTTGGGCAGTGAGTGACTTGACCTCTGTCTCTGAGCCCCAATTTCTTTATCTGTAAAGTGGATATTTAATACCAGTGTCTATCTCATGGCATTATTGGGCAGATCAGATGAACTAGTCCTTCTAAAGCACTTAGCATAGTATTTAGCACCTACTAAGAGTAGTAAATGCTACTGTTTATTATTGTCATTTTCCTGATAAGTAATGGGGAGGGGTCAGGGAGGAATGAAGTTCTAGGTTGGAAAAATAGTAAGAACAAAACAACAGTTTTTCTTCTCTTCCCCTCTTTAGTTTATCCATTCATTTAACGAACTTTTCTTGAGTACCTATGTTGTACCAAGTTGTCCTGTGGTAGGTATTGGTGGTGACACAGTCTCTGAAAGAGGTCACTGCCTGGACCTTGGGCCTCAGTCTACATTCCTCATGGCCCATATGGTAAATATTCATTGCCCTCCTACTCCTAAGCCAGGCTTAAGGGATATAGAATGGAATCGGAGACTGTCCCTGTCTTCAGGGAGTTACAAAATAATGGGGGAAACACAAGTAGGTCAACAATATCAGAATAGTGTGTCCTTGATGCTGTACCTGAGGTACGTAGAAAATACAGAGGAAATGTTCAAAGAACTCCAAATCAAGAGGAAACATAAAAACCAAGAGACCCAGTAGAGAAATGGACAGAGGATATAGCTAGCATTTCATTGAAAGAGAAGCACGCATGGCTAATAACTACAAATTGATGTTCAGTCTTGTTCCTAGTCAGAGAACTACAAATTAAAACAGTCTTGCAGTATTTGGTAAAAATAAATCTACATAAGCTCTGTGACTTAGCAAAGCTACTCCTGGGTATATATCTCAGAGTCTGGCCACAGGGTCACAAAGAGAGACACTCAGGCTTGTCTCTCTTGGGCGTCATTTGTGGTAGTAGGACGTTGGTGGCAATATAGACAGCCCTCACTTGGGGAAAATATAAGTTAAATGTGATGAATATACAGACTATATGCAATACTGTGTAGCAGTTCAAAGCAGGAACTGGATTTATAGGCAGTAACAAGGATAAATTTATAACACTGCATTTGTGTAAATTTAAAAACAAGCAAGGATATGCATTTCACAAGGATATGCATTCTTAAGGCTATATACATATGTATGTATACACGTATGTCACTTTGGAATGCATACTCACCAAAGGGAAGATAATGAGAGTGGAAATCAGGGATTGAGCCAGAGGAGACAAGGGTCTTGCACAGACAGTGAACATCAGTGTGTAATGAACTGTGGGATATAATTAACTGCACCAAAAGGGGAGAAAGCCCAGAAAAGTGTAATAGAAACAAAGAACCTGCTCACAGCAGTCAGGAAAGCCTTTACAGAACAAGGAGTAATGAACTAGATGCCTGTAGAGTGAGTAGGACTTAGCCAGCTGGGCAGCAGACAGAAGGGAGTTCCAGGCGGTAAGAATAGCATGCTCAGAGGTGTGAGAGAGTATGCCTTGTACTAGAAACTAAGTAGTTTTGAATGTCTGGAGCATAAAATGGGATCAGGAGGAAGGTGGGGGTGGTGGACAGGTCAGCAGGGGCCAGATTACAGAGGGCTTTGTGAGTCATGCTTAGGAGATTGGGACTTAAAATTGCATAGCTCAAAATTATAGAGTTAATTACATTCCATTTGGATTATAGTGACTAACAGGTTTAAGCTGCTAGCATGACATCTGGCAGTATCTGTCACACCATACTGGGGGAGTGGGGAGGCAGTTGAAAATTAGCCCTGCCTGGCCTACTAGTATCTGGACACTGGTTACATACTCTTTGACTTTCTGAAGAGACGGGGAGTAGGGCTATGGCAGGAATCTAGTATTTTCTCCGTGGTAGTTTTTTTTTTTTTTTACTACCCAAGTTCTGCTCCTTGAAGGTTCTGGGATACCGGTGTGTTGGGGGCTGGTAGTTGGAAAGAGTCAAAGCCTGTGAGCAGATATGAGCAGAATGTAGCCAGTATACCTGTTAATGATGGTAACTAAGGTTTATTAAGTATTTAACTGTGTGTCTGGCATGCTTCTAAGGATTTGATGCATATTAATTCATTAAAAAAATCTCCCAGTAACTCCTGAGGTAAGTACTATTATTTCCATTTTACACATGAGGAGACGGAGGAGGTGTGGAGACAGCATAACTAACTTGCCTGAGATTGCATTACTAGTAAATGGCAAGGTTGGGATGCCAGACCTCTTTTCCCACCACATTATATTACCATGGGAGAAGGAGCCTTAATTTTAGTGTTAGATGTGGCTTCCAATCTCACTATGTGCCCATTTACTAGCTGTGTGGCCTTTTACCTCTTGGCCCATGTTTCCTCATTTGTAAAATTAGACTAATAATGCTTACTTGTGGAACTATTAGAGGATTAGAGGTAATTATCTAAAGTACATAGAAACTTAATAAATAGGAATTATCATAGCTGGTGGGTTCAGATGGACCTTTTTGTGCCCCCTAGGAACTTGGGAGGGCTCTGGAGTCTTCCAGTGTATAAAGGGGGATTAGAGGAGTTTGGCCCAGTCTCCACTGCCTTGTGCCATATCCACAAGGCTAGGCTGAGGGACTTAGTTCTCCAACTTCAGGGAACAGTTTTATGTGGATGTGGAGGGATGAACTGAGTGGTGACTAAAATTCACTAGTTAACTGAATCCCTGTGTCTTGGACCTAGTTCTGCTTTCTCCTTACAGTTTGGAGTTTGAGAATCAGAAGACTCGCTTGGGAATCCAGTTGGATTTTGAAAAGAACCAACTGAAAGAGGACCAGGATAAAGTACATATGTGGGAGCAGACAGTGAAAAAGGATGAAAATGAGATAGAAAAGCTCAAGAAGGTGAGGAAGGAGAGCATGAAAAGACATACTAAAAACTGGGTGGAAAAATTGGAAGAGATATGATAGACAGAAGGATAATATCCATAATTTATAAAGCCCCATTGAAATAAGGAAACACCAAGACCTAAATAGAAAAAAAATAATTGAAGAGGCACAAACAGTTCAAGATGATTCAGATAGCCTGTAAACACATACACATAATTTACCCTTACTAGAAGTCAAAGAAATGCAGATTAAAGCAACAGATGTAATTTGTTTCCTATCACATTACCTAAGATTTAAAAAAAGAAAAAAAAAATCCCCAGATGATTAATACTGGCCACGGTGTACAAGACCAGCATTATGCCATATGGCACCATCCATCAAGAGTCTTCAGTATATATTTACCCCTCTTAGTAATACCTGAGGAAATCCAAAATGCTGGCACAGCTTTGTGCAGAGGTTGTGCGGAGGTTGATGTTTATTACAAACATTTATAGTTCCATATTGGAAACTGTCCAGTGTCCTTTGGGAATTAGGAGTTTAGCAAATTATGCTACGTTCATGTATGTATTTGTATAGTTTAGTGGTCAAATTTTAGTAATACATGGACCCTGTTTAAAGACCTAAAATCTTTAGTGTTGGCTTAAAAAATCCTTGACGTTAAGTACATACAAACATACACAGAGCACTTCACCAAAAAGTTAGGACAAACTTACTAATTAATTTTTATAATTAACCACATTAATTTAGATGATGGTGTTTTGCTGAAACCAAGCCCTTTTCCTGTGCCTGTGCTGCTGACGGCCAAGTCTCAGTTTGAGTTGAGCTTGCCTATGTCATTGGGTATTGTCTGACAACTCACTTTTCCCACATTCTTTCTCTTTAAATTACTGTGAAACCTTTGTTCTTCTTACAGCATCCTTTCCTGAGGTGATTTGATCCTCCTCAGTTGGCTTAAACATATCATTTGACTTTTCTGTCTGCCCTTGTGTGTGTGTGTGTATGTGTGCGTGCGTGTGCATGCACGTGTGTTTTCATTAAACCCTGATATTTAAAGTAGTCCTCTTTGCTGTTACTGGAATCTTAAATGCAAATACAGATCAGGCAGGAGTAAGTGGACAGCTAGATGATCCAGAATCCAATTTCTATGACCTTTTATTTTGAAATCATTTGAAACTTAGCAGAAAGTGGCAAGGCTACTACAGAGAACTCCCACCTACCTGCCACCAAGATTCATCAATCACTGACATACCATATTTGCTTCTGTATTGTCTGTGTATGCATATTATTTTTATGAGCCATTTGGGAGGAAGTAGTAGATATGTCCCCTTTTAGTGACTTTAAGGTCAAAGTGAAAACCAATACTCTTCCTTTAAAAAAAATCAGATTTATTAAGTAAGACTGCACTCCCCATAACTGACCACTCTTAATACCACTCCCTTTCCTCTTCCTGGAGCTAATCCCATGTAGTGGGTATTCTTCCAGACCTTCTAGGCATTTACTTAAAATATTTGTACATTCACGTCAATGAACTCATAGAAAATACTTAGTGTTGTTTGGGTTTTGTTTTGTTTTGTTTTTTTTAAATCGATGTTATATTGCCCATGACAGCAATTTTAATGTGGAAAAGATGCTCAAGTATAACATTAAGTTAGAATATAGAGTTTTAATACAATCTAGTCTCAACTCTGTGGAGCCGTTTATATAAGTAGTATTAGGAAGAAATAGGCTAAAATGTTAATTGGTTGTCTGTGGCTGGTGGGATTACCATGATTATTTTTTCTTCTACTTGATACTGTTTCAGTTCTTTTCACTTTTCTACATCAGGCAACTTGTATAATAGGGTGTGGGGGAGAGGGCAACCAGATTTGAAAAAAGAGACACCTAAGGGTAATGGTGGTATGTGAAAGCAGAGCTTCCTGAGGAGAGGCTCTGACATGCCTTGGAGGCTCCTTCTGCCTGGTGGAGATGATGGGGACAAGGGGAGAAGATCCTTAGAGGAGATGAGGAAAACGTTCACTTCTTACCCTGTTCCCCTTACTGGGACCAGGAGGAGCAAAGACACATGAAGATCATAGATGAGACCATGGCCCAGCTACAAGACCTGAAGAATCAGCACCTGGCCAAGAAGTCGGAGGTGAATGACAAGAATCATGAAATGGAGGAGATTCGTAAGAAACTGGGGGGCGCCAACAAGTGAGTGGGTTCAGGCCTGGGGTTGGGGGGCCTAGGTAGAGCAGGCAGCCTGCTGGATTTGGATCTCACCTCTCTACCTGGACCTTTTAGGGAAATGACCCATTTACAGAAGGAGGTAACAGCCATTGAGACCAAGCTTGAACAGAAACGCAGTGACCGCCACAACCTGCTGCAGGCTTGCAAGATGCAGGATATCAAGTTGCCGCTGTCTAAGGGCACCATGGATGACATTAGTCAGGAAGAGGTGAGTATCAGATCAGGGCTGGTGGTGGGAGTGGGCAGTGAACAGTATTAACCAGTGATGGGGGTAAAAGTGACCAGGGAAGGAGGAGGAGAGGGAGAGAAAAGGATGGTGGGCAGGTGTGGTGGGGGACATAAGGAGGGATGCAGGAGAGATGAGGCGGGTGAGGCTGTGAAGGCAGGTAGGGGAAAGGTAGTAGCCTTGGTATGAAAGGGACATTGAGTTGGGAGTAGTGCTGGATGTCAGTAGGTGGTGAGGGAGGGAAGCCAGGAAAAGATGGAATCATTCTGTAAACTTAGGAACTTGAGCTAAAAGCTCCAGCAGATGTTGGATATTGCTAAGTTGAGGGGTATTAGCCAAGAGCAAAGGAAGATGGAAGCTAGGGGACTTGAGAGATGATGGCCAGGGTGCAGTGAGGGAGGTTGGCCAGGAGAGGGTTAGGTAAGGGACATCAGCAATGCAGAGGTGACAAGGCTTAGTCATAGAAAAGGGAGGGACACTAGCCAATAGAGGGGCCAAAGCATTTTACGCACCGAACAAAGGCATTTTATGGGAACATTAACTGAGGGGAGGTTTGCATATGTCTGTCTTAGACCTGGGCATGTATCTCAGCCCCACATGTCTTTCTCCCTCCCTTTTTCCAAATAGCATTTCAGTTTAATTAGCAAAATATTTTGAACATCAGAAATGTGCCAGGCACCATGGTAACGTGACGTAATTACTCCTAATCCTAAATACAACCCTGCCAGGCAGGTAATATCCCATGTTACAGCTGAGGTTTTGTGTGTTTAAATCAGACTTCCGGTGTTAGGATCTGACAGCGTGACTTGCCAGGGATCACACTGTTAGTCAGTGGTAGAGCCCAACTTTGAACTGAGGTCTTTGTGCCTTCAGAACATCTGTCCTGCCATAGATGCTCTAGCAAGGTGTTTCACAAAGACTTTGAAGGCTGCAAAGGCACCCCTCACCCCACCCCCCCTTAGAGGGGCATTCTGTGGTCAATGTGCTCCACTGGACTCTCCCTCTCACTATTGCAGGGTAGCTCCCAGGGGGAGGATTCGGTGAGTGGTTCCCAGCGAACTTCCAGCATCTATGCACGAGAGGCCCTGATTGAGATTGACTACGGTGACCTGTGTGAAGATCTGAAGGTGAGGATCAGCCACGGGGGCGGCGACATCCTCCCAGCTGTTCAAAGGGAGAGTCAGCCCACCTGGGGGCCCCGTGTTGGAAAGAGGGGCGGGCTGGTGAGGAAGGGAAGGAGTTTCGATTTAGGATCTCCCCCTGCTATGCACATATAAACACAGGTGCATCTTCCTCCACCACCCTTAGTTGCCCCTATCCCTGCCTGCTACTGTCTTCCCCTTCCATGCATGTATGCATCTCAGCCCAGGTGCACACACAAAGGACCTGCTCCTTCACAGCGAGTAGATGGGCCTTGGGTGTTCCTTGGCACTCTATCCCAGGCACTCCTCCCTTCTCACTTTTGGCATTCTCACATCCTGGGTATTGTTTTTATCCCCTTGGCCTCAGCTGCTATGTGTGCTATGCTCCAGAGGTACGTCAGACCCCAGTCTTACCCAAATCTGCCCTTTCTCCTCAGTGCCAGCCACACACTCAAACCAGAAATCTATACCTTATCCTGAACTCCCTCTCTCACTTCGCATATTCATTTAATTACCAAGCCCTATCCATTATACCTCCTAAATATCTGTTGAATTCTACTTTTTTCTGTTTCCACTGTCTCTCTAGTACAGGCCATTTCACCTCTCACACAGCCTACTGCAGGAACCTCCTAAACACTACCTGATGCTTTCCCATCTATCCTTATAGCCAGGGGGCTTGATTTTTTTAAAGAAATCTTTATTGTGGAAAATTTCAGACATACCTAGAAATAGAATAATATAATGAACCTCAGTACCCTTCACCCAGCTTCAACAATTAGCAACATATGATATCTTGTTTTCTATACCCTTCCCTTTCACATTGGCATATTTTAAATCAAATTCCAGGTAATATTTCATTCATAATTACCTCAACATATATCTCTAGAAAGAAGGACATTTAAAAAAACATTAATGGTATCATACCAAAAGAATTTGAAGACTAACTGCAATATCTAATATTCAGTAAATATTTAGATTTGCACAAATATCCCATAAATACAATTTTTTTAAAAAATGTGTATTTAAATCAGTTTTCAAGGGAGGTTCATATGTTAAAGTGGTCTTTTCTAGTCTGTACCATTTTCTAATACCTTTTTATTTTTTTTATACCTGTTTATGGAAGAATCTGGGTCGTTGGTCGTGTATAATTTTCTACAGTCTGAATTTGGCTTGATTAGGTCCTATTATATTATTTAATGTGTTCTTCCATTCCCTGTATTTCCTGTAAACTGGAAAAACTACTTAAATCTAGGGTTTGGTTTGATTTGGTTCATTTTTTGTTTATGTTTGGCAGGAATATATCATAGCTGGTGCTGTCTACTTGTGAACTTCTTTTGTGTCGCATAAGTTGACATTGTCATTTTGATCTTTGTCAGTGTTCAACATTACCTGTGAAATATTCTTGTCAAAAACTCAAGCAAGGATCTGATTAAGCTTTTATAGCAACCAATTATATGAAACACCAGTGCCAGAGGAACATGTTAAATAAAAATGCAGGAATGCAGTTAGCTAAATCCAGACGTGGGAAACTATGGGCCTGGTCTCTTCAATGGATAAGTGAGAGGAAAGAAACTAAACAGAGAGGGAAAATTTTTATTGGCTATAAGAGACAAATCAACCAACAGGAATATGTGGCATTTCTATGAATCCGTTGCAAAGAGAGGAAGGGGAATTTATCCATTAAATGAGACTTAAGAGATATATCAGCCAATTGTGATGTGTGCACCTAATTTGAAACCTGCTTTGAAAAAACCTGTGAAGAATTTTCTTTTTTACAAAACAGGATAATTTGAACACTGACCAAAGAATTTATGATGTTCAGAAATTGCTGTTAATATTTTTAGACGAGATGATGGTATTGTGGCTTTATATTTTTAAGTATCCTTATCTTTTACAACAGTGGTTCTCAATGGTGCATGGGTTTTGCCTCCCTAGGACGCTTGCGACATCCACTTGTCATAATTGGTTACTGATGGTGTCTCGTAGGTAGATTCAAGGGGTGCTGCCAAACATCTTATAATGCACAAAGAGCAGCCCTCACAACAATGAGTCATCTGGTCCAAAATGTCCATAGTGCTGAGATTCAGAAACCATTTTAGAGATACATAACCGAAGTATTTGTGGATGAAGTGGTGTGTCTGAGATTTGCTTTAGCATAATTAAAGATAGAAAGGAATTGAGTATAGATGGCAGAGTATTGGCCATGAGTTGAAAATTTTTGAAGCTGGGTGAAAAGTTTGTGGGAGTGCATTATATTATTTGCATTTTTGTGTCTGTTGAAAATTTACACAATGTAAAGCTAAGAGAAAAAATAATCACGATCACCAGGTTCAGGTGTTGTTAGCCCATCAATTTTTATGAAGTTCCTTGTCAGCCTTATTATAAGTTGGTTTTAGCAGTTCTTTTTTTTTTTTTTTTAAGATTTTATTTTTATGTATGTATTTGAGAGAGAGTGTGCAGGCATGAGCTGGGTTCTTTGTGGGGGTGGGGGGTGGGGGGCGGTCAGCCAGGCAAGGAGAGAGAATCCCAAGCAGATTCCTCACCAAGCACAGAGCCCAATGATGGACTCAGTCTCAGGACCATGAGTTCATGACCTGAGCCGAAATCAAGAGTCAGACACTTAACTGACTGAGCCACACAGGCACTGCAGTTTTAGCAGCTCTTAATCACATTGCTTCTGTCAAGGGTTGCAAAATGATAATTTCCGAATTCTTCCATTCCTCCTCCATTTGTTTATTGAAATTCTAAAATGAATTTTCCCATATCAACTATTTGGTTCCCTTGAAATCAGCCAGTACAGAAAAGATCGGTTAAATGCTTCATTCTTTTCCTTTATTTACCAGTTTTCAGAATGAGTTGGTTGTCCTTGTAACCTTTAAAGGTGACCGGTAAGGTTTTTAGTTTGTATTTATTGTAAACTTAACTGTTTAAATGTATTTTGATAACTCTGTTGGAGTCATTTTTGTTCTTGATGTTCATATTGTCCAGTAGGAGCCACTTCAATTTGATTTTTGTTGTTGTTCTTATTTTTAGATTTTTATTATAGAAAATTTCACATGCAAAAGTAAAGTAGCACAGTGCTATCTTGTGTAACCATCACCCATATCAACAGTTATGAACTCATGGCCAAATTTGTTTTATGTGCACCCCATCCACTTCCTCCTCTCTACCCACCGCTAGGTTATTTAAAAATACAGTCAACCTTCGAACAACATGGGTTTGAACTGTGCGGGTCCACTTATACATAGATTTTCTTCGGTAAATATAGCACAGCAATGTAAGTGGATTTTCTTAATAACATTTTCTTTTCTCTAGCTTATTTTACAATGTGTATTAATCATTGTTTATGTTATTGTTAAGGCTTCCAGTCAACAGGAGGCTATTAGTAATTAAGTTTTGGGGGAGTCACAAGTTAATATGTAAGTAGATTTTTGGCTGTGCAGGGGGCCGATGCCCCAACCCCCTTGTTCAAGGGTTAGCTGCAAATTCCAGACATCATGCCATTTCATTTGTAAATATTTCTCAGAGTAAATTTAGAATCATTATCATACCAAAAACCAAATAATTCCTTAATATTGGAGCTATATGTTATAAAATAATTCATTATTAGTATTATAGTTAGTATTCACATTTCCCTGATTGTCATGCATACACACAGTTTGCTTGCTTAAATTGGGAGTCAAATAAAGATGACATAGATAGATAGATAGATAGATAGATAGATGGTTTATATGTCTCTTTTTTAACATTTTTTAAATTTAAATTAATTTACATATAATATATCACAGGTACAGGCCTGTGGTTCATCAGTCTTATATAATACAGTGCTCATTACCTCACATGCCCTCCTTAATGTCCATCACCTAGTTACCCCATCCCTCCTCCACTCCAGCCACCCTCAATTTGTTTCTTACGATTTTTTTTCTAAATATTTTATTGATTTATTTGAGAGAGAGAGAGTACAAGCAGAGCCCGATATGGGGCTCAATCCCAGGATCCTGGGATCATGACCTGACCCAAAGGTAGACACTTAACCAACTAAGCCACCCAGGTGCTATTTCTCATGATTAAGAGGGCCCCTGGGTGGCTCACTGGGTTAAGCCTCTGCCTTTGGCTCAGGTCATGATCTCAGGGTCCTGGGATTGAGGCCTGTATCCCTGCTTGGCAGGGAGCCTGCTTTCTCCTCTCTCTTCCTGCCTCTCTGCCTACCTGTGGTATCTCTCTCTCTCTTTCTCTCTCTCTCTCTCTCAAATAAATAAATAAATAAAATCTTTTTAAAAAGTCTCTTATGGGGGCGCCTGAGTGGCTTAGTTGGTTAGGTGACTGCCTTCGGCTCAGGTCACGATCCCGGAGATCCTGGATCGAGTCTCACATCGGGCTCCCTGCTCGGCGGGAAGCCCGCTTCTCCCTCTCTCACTCCTCCTGCTTGTGTTCCCTCTCTCGCTGTGTTTCTCACTGTCAAATAAATAAAATCTTAAAAAAAAAAAAAAAAAGAAGTCTCTTATGGCTTATCTCCCTCTCTGGTTTTGACTTGCGTTATTTTTTTCCTCTCTTCTCCTATGAAGCTCTGCCCTGTTTTTTAAATTCTAAATCAGTGAATTTAAAATTTAAATTTTAAATCAGTGAGATCATATGATAATTGTCTTTCTCTGATTGGCTTATTTCGCTTAGCATAATATCGTCTAGTTCGTCCACGTCATTGCAAATGGCAAGATTTCATTTTTGGATGGCTGTGTAATATTCCTGTGTGTGTGTATGTGTGTATATGTATCTGTATACATCTGTGTGTATATACACACACACATATGCCACCTCCTCTTTATCCATTCATCTGTTGATGGACATCTGGGCTCTTTCCATAGTTTTTTCAGCTCTTGTGGACATTGCTGCTATAAACATTGGGGTGCAGGTGTCCCTTCAAATCACTACATTTGCATCTTTGGGGGTAAATACCGAGTAGTGCAGTTGCTGGGTTGTAGAGTAGCTCTGTATTCAACTTTTTGAGGAACCTCCATACTGTTTTCCAAAGTGGCTGCACCAGCTTGCATTCTCACCAGCAGTGTAGGAGGGTTCTCCTTTCTCCACATCTTCACCAGCAATTGTCATTTCCTGACTTGTTGATTCTGACTGGTGTGAGGTAGTTCGTTGATGTATCCCGTAAGTCTCATTTAATCTGTGGTAGTCCCCCTTGTCTGTGCTGTTGCTTTCCATGGTTTCAGTTACCCATGGTCAACCATAGTGTGATTGCCCTTTTGTCAGAAGGGCAGTAGTAGCCTACCTGATGTTATGTCACAGTGACTATGTCATTCACCTTACTTTCATCTCCTCATGTAGGCATTTTTTATCATTTCACATCATCCCAAGAAGGGTGAGTACAGTATAGGAAGAGTTTGAGTGCACATCCATTCATGTAACCTTTATTACAGTACATTGTTTTAATTGTTCTATTGCATTATTGCTATTACTCTTTTTTGGTGCCTAATTTGTAAATTAAGCTTTATTGTAGGTATGTGTGTATAGGAAAAAACAGTACATAGGGTTTGGCACTGTTCATGGTTTTAGACATCCACTGGGGATCTTAGAATGTACCCTTGTGAATAAGGGGAACTAACTGTATAAGATGCCTCTCCATCAGTTTTTATTTTTCTTTGCAGTATTTTTTGTTTTTGAAGAAATGGGCTCATTTCTCCTGAAGGATTTTTACATTCTGTACTTTGTTGAGTGTATTCTATGATTTTTTGAAAGATTATTTATTTATTTAAGAGAGAAAGTATGTGCATGCTCTTGAGCAGGGGAAGGGACTGATGGGGAGGGAGAGGGACAAGTAGACTTGGTGCTGAGTGCAGAGCCTGATGTGGGGCTCAATCCCATGACCCTGAGACCATGACCTGAGCTGAAACCAAGAGTCAGACGCCCAACCAACTGAGCCACCCACACGTCCCTGTATCCTATGATTTGTTTTGATATTCTCCCAGAACAAAGCACAAAAGTAGTTCTCGTATCCTCTGTAATTCCTATAAGTGGGTAGTTAGATCAGTGCTGTTAGAGATACAATATGACCCACATGTCATATTTTAAAAAGTAAAATTAATTTTAATGCTGTATTTTTGCTTAACCCAGTATATCCAGAAATTATTTGTGTGTAAACACATAAAAATTATTGATGGGATATTTGACAGTCTCTTTGTACTAAGTCTTGAAAATACAGTATCTGTTTATGCTTCCAGCACATCTCAATTTGGATGCTATAGTTTCCTCAGATATATTTGATCTGTATTTAGCTATCTTACACTTGATCTTAGCCAAAAGGCTGAGAAGTGATGTGCATTTAGCTATCTTAAATTTTACAATAGAAAAAAAGAACCACATATCCAACTTTGTTCCACATATACTTAAAAATTTTCTAGGGGCGCCTCAGTGGCTCAGTTGGTTAAGCGACTGCCTTCGGCTCAGGTCATGATCCTGGAGACCCGGGATCGAGTCCCACATAGGGCTCCCTGCTCTGCGGGAAGCCTGCTTCTCCCTCTCTCACTCCCCCTGCTTGTGTTCCCTCTCTAGCTGTGTTTCTTGCTGTCAAATAAATAAAATCTTTTAAAAAAAATTTTTTTTCTAGAAACTAAGTTGAGTATCAGTTTTTAAATCAGTCAACAGTCATTAAGATCAGTAGTCACATGAGGGCTTATGGCTACCATATTGGACAGCTCAGATCTAGAGGTTTGATTAGATTCAAGTTTGGGGGTTTGTTTTGGTCAAGACTATATCATAAGTGACGTTGTTAACATCCATCAGGAGGTTGGTAATGTCTAAGTGTGGTTATTTTTATGTGATTTGCGGCTATGGTGGTTATTGCCTAGATTGATTAATTTGTCTGTGGTTGCAAAATGGTGATCTTCTTACTTTTATCTTTATAGTTGGAATACTGTGAAGAGAGATTTCCTCTTATCATTTGGTTACCCTGAGGTACAGTTTGAATAGGAAAGGTGGATATATATCCACCTGATTCTTTTATTTTACTAGTTTATAAAATAATGATCTGATTTTCTCTCATTCTCAAGATCTGTTCACTGAGTTGTTTTCGTGTCATTGTGAACTTAAGGATTTAAACGCATGAGATGTGTTGCACTCTGTTGTGGTTGTTATTCTTGTTGATGAAGTTGTTTCATCTTAGGCCAGTGGGAACCCATTCAGGTTGGCTTCTGAATCATTTTTGACACAACTCTTATAGGCTTTTATGTCTTCCCAGCTTTCTGGTATGTCCCTCTCATCCTTTACATTTCCCAAGATATGGCATTAGCCATTTCTCTCTGAGAAACTCTGACTTCTTGTAGTGGGAAATGCTGTTTAGCAACTACCATCTGAACACCGGAGTGCTCATGACTGCTGGGTTGCTCAGTTCTTCTAGAATGTTTCAGTAGACTGGGCTAAGATGCATTTTTTATTTTGGAGGAAAAAATGTATCATGAGTTTATATTGATGCTTCAATTGAAATTATAATTTTCACAGTTTAAGATCATTGATTTTATGGTTGAGTCTCCCCAAGTATTCTTGCTGAAAATCTGGGTTTCTAGCAACATTAACATAATTAACATATTTACTTTATCCTATTCTGTATATAATAGTTTGGAAATCACAATGAGGTATTATTAGTAACAACCTGATGAATAGATGCTATTGAAGATTTCCTTGAGGTCTTTTTTGCTGTTGAGGTAATAGCTTATTGGGCATGTACAGCCATGTTCCTATGTTTTAAAGTAATTTGAAAGAATTCTCTGAGTGTTTAACCAGCTCAGTATATTGTCATGTTTCTTTGCTTAGTTTTCCATTTTTAAGGGGGTTGCTCATTTTTGCATTTTGATTTATTTTTTCCAGATTTATTTTGAAAAATTTCAAACCTACAGAAAAATTGAAAGTACAGTACAGTGAACGAAAACCCATATACCTTTCACTGTAGAATGACCAATGCATATTTTTCCAGTTTTTTCTCTCTCCATCTCTCTTGATTCTCTCCCTCCACACTACACATTTTTTGTTTTTGCTGAACCATTTGAAGGAAGTTACAGACTTCAACTCTTAATATTTTAGCATGCTAAGAACAAGGGATTCTGCTCCATAACCACAATTCCATAGTACACCTAACAAAATCAATAATAATTTCATATCTAATATCCTGCCCATATTTACATTTCCCAAGTTGTTCCAGAAGTATTTTTATAATTGTTTGTTTTAAGCCTTGATCCAGTCAAGGTTTATGTATTGCTTTTGGGTGTTCTATCTTTTTTAGTTTCTTTTAATGTGGAGCAGTCCTCTCACCTTTTTTCATGACACTGATCTTTTGAAGAGTCTGTGTGTTGTCTTGAATAGCTGTGTTATGGATATGTTTGTTTCCTTTCATTGTTGTTTAATTTGTTCCATCCTTCTGTTTCTTATAAGTTGGAAGTTTGATTGAGTCTGGAGGCTTGATGGATTTGGGTTAAGTAATTTTTTGGCCAGAATATTTCATTGGTGAAGCTGTGTACTCTGTTTATATTGCATCATGCCAGGAGGTATGTAATGTGAGCATGTCCCACTATTCATGATGTTAAGTTTGATCCTCAGTTAAGGTAGCAGTTGCCAGATATCGTACCTTTATAGGTAGTAAATAATCTTCAGGGGGATTCTTTGGTATCTTGTGAATATCTTGTTCCCAATAGTTTTTTTGGCCCTGTGGTTTTCACATTTTGGTTTAATTTTTTTAATAATTCTGTGAAATTTTCATGTGTTTCTAAAGCCAAAAGTATAATATAAGGTACATGAAGAGAAGTTTCACTTTCCCCTCACCTCCCTTCTGCTATGCGTAATCATTTTAGTTTTTGGATTATCCTTTTTTGTTGTATTTTAAAAATTCAAATATATTTGTATGTAAATATACTCCTATTCCTCCTCTTAGATAAAAAAGCAGCAGTCTGTTGTGTACCTTGCATATTTGCGTATTTGCATATTTCACTTATAACCTATCCAAGAGACCATTTCATAACAGTATAGGGAGCTCTGTAGAAGGGCTTTTCTAAAATATATATATTTATGTATACATTTGTGTGTATTCATGTTCTTCCTGTACTCGGAGTCATTCAGTGGTACCTCACCCTCCTTGGGATAAAGTCCTAAATAACCTCTTATAAGACTTGAAAGGCACATCTCTAGCCTTGCCTCTTCCACCAGTGTGCACGCACATGAGTGCACATGCACACACACAGTTGCTATTATTGCCATTACTGACTTGCCCTTTTTTTGGGGTTTTGAAATTTATTAAAACTGATTACTGTTTTGAATTGAATTTTGACTTCCTGGAATGAACCATGAGCACATCCTTGATTTTTTGCATGTGATGCTCCTGTCCCTATAGACTGTTCCTTCTCTCTGCCCTCATTGTTCATCCTGTAGGCCTGAGCTTAAACATATTTCTGGAGGCCTTCCCTAGTCCCAGAGTCTGAGTTAGGTACCCTTCTTATGTGCCGACCCAACACCATCTGTTTATCATTGTATTGGTATTCACTGTACAGTGTTCTGATTGTTTACGTATATGCCTTCCTCTGTTAGTCCATGGGCTCTGTAAGCACAGGAACCATGGCTCAGGATATGAGGGCCCTAGTGCCTGGCATTTGGAAGGCATTCAGTAAATATTTATTGACTAAAAGTGGCAGAAAGGCACAAGGCCAGACATGCATTGCAATATCCATAAGACCTAAAACCAAACTCAAATGGAATTTGCTCAGATGTGGTGATCTGAGCAGAAAGCGTGAGTAGCCTTATTCATTGTGGAGCTGTAGGTGGAGTCCAGACCAGCCTGTGTGGGAGCCTCTAGGTCACCCTGGGATGGTGCTGGCTCATGGACTGGGCTGAGAGCCAGAGACGGGCACCACCAGCTGCTCCTCCTGAGAGAGAGGTTTACACGGCCTGGGGGAAGGGCTAGAGATGAGAAAGTGGCATCAGCCTCTAATATCCAGGGATGGTGGGAATGGTTACAGTAGGTAGGACCTGGTGGAAGGAGCCAAACTAGGGAAAAAAACCTGCCTTCTGCGTGGGAGCAAGTGCTCAGGCCCTGCTTGGTGGAGCATCTTTTGTGGGGGCCTAATAAGCTCAGGGACCTGGCCCTTCTTGATGTCATTGGGCCCGGGATTTACAGGATGCCCAGGCTGAGGAGGAGATCAAACAGGAGATGAATACACTGCAGCAAAAGCTGAATGAGCAGCAAAGTGTACTCCAGCGTATTGCTGCCCCTAACATGAAAGCCATGGAGAAACTGGAAAGTGTCCGAGACAAGTTCCAGGAGACCTCAGACGGTAAGATTTTTTTTCCCCCTTTTACTTTTACTGTCTAAGGTGAAGACAGAAGGTTGAAGTTACAGCAAGGGCCTGTTACACATCATAGCAGCTCCCATTTTTATGTGCTTTCTGGAAACTCCCCAAAGCCCTAAACAGTAGGGGTGGGTTATCACACCTGTCTTATAGAGTAGAAAATTGCTGAGGTTCAGAGGGTGAATGGCCTACCCAAGGTTACATAGTTGGTTGCTGGTTGAGCCCAGGGTAGAAATGATGTTTGTGTGGCTCCAAACCCACATTTCTTCCTTCGTGCTATGTGGCCGGCCCGAAGGTTACAAGTGGTTATGGGGCCATTTTCCATGGGCCCTCCCCAGACATTCATCTCCCTTTGGGATGTCCCTGCTCTGTGGATTGCCATTTACAGGTCATTCTTGCCAGGGCATGGGGCTCAGCCTTGGCAAAGCCTGGGCACTGAGGGGTCACCTGTCTTTCCCTCGTGACAGAGTTTGAGGCAGCCCGAAAGCGAGCCAAGAAAGCCAAGCAGGCATTCGAACAGATCAAGAAGGAGCGCTTTGACCGCTTCAATGCTTGTTTTGAATCTGTGGCCACCAACATCGATGAGATCTACAAGGCCCTATCCCGCAACAGCAGTGCACAGGTAGTGTGGAGTCCCTTACCCAGCTAGCCCCCACCATCACGTTGCCCTTCCCTTTAGGCTTCCTGTCCCTGTCCTCATCTAGACCCAGATTCTGACCCATCTGCCTTCTCCCTAGGCATTCCTGGGCCCCGAGAACCCCGAGGAGCCCTACCTGGATGGCATCAACTACAACTGTGTGGCTCCTGGCAAACGCTTCCGACCTATGGACAACTTGTCAGGGGGGGAGAAAACAGTGGCGGCTCTGGCCTTGCTCTTTGCCATTCACAGGTAAGGCTGCTCTTCCCAGGGCAGTTGACGGAGAGACTGAACTGAGGCCACCAGAGGCTCTGGGGCCCAAGGACATGCAGAGATCTGCAGAGGTGAAGATGTTCTAGCGGAATCTGGATTGTGTCCCTGTTTCCCTACCTACTACAGCATATCTGGCCTCGGTTTCCTGGACCTGTCTTTCCCATCCACCCTCATCCACTTAGCATGCCCTCACTGGCCCCCGCATGTATTCAGTCCCACCACCAGGCTTTTGCTTACATGGTTGCTGGCTAAATTAGCCCTTTCTATGCAGATCTAGCTTGACCATCACCACACCTTCACATCTCATTTTCCTCCTCCTGTTCCTCTAGGAAGCCTGCTTTGACCAACTGTGGCATACCCTGACCTCCCCCTCCTGAATGCCAGTAATACTTGAATCTGACCCCCACAACTTAATACTTGATTGTACAGCATCATTCAGTGAGCATTGCTTGAGGGCTGCTCTGTGCCAGACTCTGTTGGGGGATTAGGGACACAGATGTGTCAGACATGGTCTCTGTCCTTGAGGAGCTCATGGTCTAGTGAAAGCCAGATGTGTAAGCAGTGAGCTAAGTGTTGTAACCGGGTGAGTGCGTATGTTGTGGATGCACAGAGGAGGGACACCACCCCAGTGCAGGGGAGGGTGTGGGTGGCCAGAAAAGGCTTTCAAGGGCAGATAACACTTGAGCAGGAAATGCAACGGATGAGAAGAAGTTAGCCAAAGACACCAGGAGGCGTTCTAGGCAGCCGGGTGCCTCATGTGTCTCATGTGCCGAGAGAAACCACAACAGCATGGTGCAGGTGGGTGGGGTAGACCTCCAGGTAGCTTGGACAGTGGTCAGAGCCTAGTACAGCTTTATCTCCCCAGCTGATCTGGAAGCTCTGGAGAGAACCATGTCTTCTGGTTCTGTAGGATCCTGGAGCACCAGGTTGGATGCACAGGAGGGTTCATTTGGAGTAAACTGGCCTTCCAGGGCTCAGGCAACATTAAGACATGTGTTTTTAAGTCTCTGAAGAAGTGGAGGGGGATGCTGGCCTGTGTGATGGGCCCTGGGGCTATCCTGCCCCACCCCTACCCCCATCAGTGTCAGCTCACCTACTGGTTCCCTCCCAGCTACAAGCCAGCCCCTTTCTTCGTCCTGGATGAGATCGATGCTGCCCTGGATAACACCAACATTGGCAAGGTGGGTGCAAGGAAAGTGGGGCCCGGGAGGGAGGCCCCTAGGTTGGGGCTGGGCTTCAGGGAGCAACTCCTGAGTGTGCTCTAGCCGTTCCTGCTGCCTGCTCTCTGTGCCCGGGAGGCTGGGCCCAGGGTCATCCATCCACGCCGTGCTAGTCAGTGGCTTCTCAGCCTCTCTTTCCCCTATCCTCCACCCCTTACCCCACCCCCTCTGCCTCTGGTTCTGACTGGAAAACACAAGGGAGTGTTAGGGCTTCAGCCCTGCTAAGTGCCTGGCGGCCCCTCCCACAGGTGGCAAATTACATCAAGGAGCAGTCGACTTGCAACTTCCAGGCCATCGTCATCTCTCTCAAGGAGGAGTTCTACACCAAGGCTGAGAGCCTCATTGGAGTCTACCCGGAGGTAGGGCGGGCCTGGCTCAGGAGCCAGCCCCACTCCCTGCCTGACTCCCCAGGGCAGGAAGGGAAGGCTACAGAGGAGGGCTATGGGGGCGGGGGAGCATAGGGACTCAGGTCCTGAACAGCCATCTGGGCTTCTTGGACCCCTGCCCTAGAGGCTTAGCCAGCTCAGCTGGGCAGGGCTATTGCGTCTGGGGACAGGTGGAAAGGCCAGGCAGAGGAGCCAGACAACAGAGAAAAGGAGGAGAATGCAGAGGTAGGCAGGGAGAGAGAAGGCACATGGGACCGAGCACATCCTCTCACATCCAGAGAGAACCATTGCCTGGGCTTTGGGCAGGTATGTAGGGAGGAGGGTTTGAGGCCCCCAGTCCTGGGGTGCCAGACCCCCCCCCCCAATTCTCTCCTTACAATTTTATTTTTCTTTTTCTCCCTCCTCCTTCAGCAAGGGGACTGTGTGATCAGCAAAGTCCTGACCTTCGACCTCACCAAGTACCCAGATGCCAACCCCAACCCCAATGAGCAGTAGCAGTAGTTCTGCCCTCCTGCCCTGTCTGGATCCCTAAGCTGCCCCTCTCCCAGTCTCTGGATATTTGGCTCCCAACCTTCCCCTACTTTCCGTCCCTGTTTGGTATAGTCATGGAATTTAGGCACTGCTGTCAAGCACGAAGAGGAACAGAGGTGATATTAGGTCTGGAGCAAAAATTCCTGAGCTTCAGGGAGCATCCTGGCCTTTGGAAGGAGGTGCTGAGCTGAACTGAGCTGAACAGGGCCATCTGTACATTCCCTGTCTTCCCCTCTCCCAGACTTTCCCGCCTCCCATTACCCATAATCATGCATCTTGCTTGTGTGTGAGTATGTATGTGTGTATATATGTGTCTGCATGTGTGCATATGGGCGTGCTTGCATAATAATAAAGATATTGGAGATCCATTTTAGAAGGAGCCTAGGCTGAATTTGATTCCAAGAGAGCTTAGTATGACAGCACCCCAGAGCTGGTCAAAGGTATTCAGGACCTCATAGGAATCAGTCACACGAAATTGCCCTCATTCACTCATTTGTGCTTTCATTTCATTTGTGTATTCGTCAGACCTTCAGCACCTTCTATTTGTCAGGCTCTATTATAGAAGTACAGAGCTAAATCAGATATGATCTCTACCCTCCTACTGAGGAGATGCAGTGGGTTCATGGTTTCCCATGGTCAGCCGAATCATACCTCTAGGTACTTTGAATTTGAGAAGAGGATGATCACCTCCAGGCTTCCTGGAGAAGGTCATATTTGAGCTGAACCTTGACAGATTGATAGGGTTTGGTTGGGTACTAGGAGTGGAACCTGGGCTCTGGGGACAGACATTTTGTGGGTTCTAGTCCTTTTTTAAAAAATCACTAGTTTGATGTTGGGCAAGTCATTTGACCTTTCTGTGCCTCAGTTTCCTCATCTGTAAAATGGGGCTAACAATATTACCTACCTCATAGGATTTAATGATGTCAAGCTCCTCACTGGGGGCCTTATCCCTGCTTGGAGCCCACTAGGTGCCGACCCCTCAGAATATAAGCCTTCTCATACCTAGACCCCTGAGGGCTCTGATCCCAGTTGTTGGAGACAGAAAGAACCTCCAGATCTGGGAGATGCTAAATGCCCTGGCTACTGAGAAAGTTCCAGGGCACCGATGGGGTTTACCCGGTAAGTGAAGGGCCTAAGGAAGCCTTATAGCTTCAATCATGTATGGTAACCAGGTACCTGGGCCCCAACCCGGGTCATGAGGAAGTCGGGGAGAGGTAGCCTGGGCCACATCCCGGCCGAATGTGTGTGAAGTTCCTTCTGGGAACTAACCTGTGTCAGCTGCAGGGACTGTGCAGAGGCAGCAGAGCCTGCTGCCACGAGGTCAGCCTTTGCTCGTTCACAGATACTGTCAGACCATTACCTTGTCCTGATTGTATATTGCATTCTTGTTTCTTCAAAGTCAGATCTGGTCTAATTACTCAAGTGACACATGAATCCATTCTCTAAAACACGAGATTTATAAGTAGGGCTAGCCTTGTTTGACTACCATTGCCCATCCCCCTCTAAACTGCTGTTATGTTTGTTGTACATCCATCTAGACTGTTTTAAGACTTTGACCTTTATGAGCTCACTGAAAATTTTGTGTATTTAATACAAATGGTATATTGAGTCGTTCTACAATTTGCTTTCCTCATTTAACAGTGTTTTTGAGATCTATGCATGTTTTTGCTATATGTAGATTCAATTCATCCTTTGTAATTGCCATATGGAGTGCCATCATATGACTCTATCACATCGTACCCATTTTTTGTGATAGCTAGTTAAGACTGTTTTCTCTTTTTGCTATCACAAAATACGACACAGGAACAGTTGTGTGTGTGCGTGCGTGTGTGTATATGAGTTTATCTAGGGTTGCTTCCTAGAAGTTGAATTGCAGAGTCATAGACTATTTATATTTTTGTTTTAAATAGATACTTCCAAATTGCCCTCCTGTACTATTTACTCAATCTTTTTCTTGAGGTTGTCTTAGGTGTAATGTTGTTATCTACTTTAGTTAATGCTAAGTAGTGATATCCGTGAAACCACGGGTTTGTTGTGCTTATTATGTATTTATCTAATACATATTAAAAGGCATAACTCAAAATAAATTTGTCTGTGTTCAACCAAAGAAGTCACATACCACCAGTGGTACATGTGCTATAGTTTGGGAAATGCTGGCATATCTGAAAGCACAATTTGGGAGTCGCCCTGGTTCAAATTCTAGCTGTAGAAACTTGAGCTTATTACTTCACCTCCCTGGATCTCAGTTTCCTCATGTAGAAAATGACTTAATCTGTGCCCTACTTTGCTGCAATGTAGGGAAGATGAAGTGTGCTGGAAGCAGTTTGGCTGGCACCTAGATCATCCCAGGCCTTTCAGGGTAGCAGTTGCTATTCGCCCCACTTTACAGATGAGGAAACTGAGGCCTAGGAAGGTTAAGTGACCCAGCTACCAGGTAACAGTAAGGATTTGAACCCAGCCCCCCCCCCCAATTCAGTCTTGTGCTTTCTCCACTACAAGGTTGGTTATCAACCTTGGCTGTGCACCAGAATCACTTGTGAAGATTTTTCTTTTTCCTTTTTAAAAATCAAAGCAATATATACACTGGTTGGGAAGTAAAATAGTACAGAAGGGCTTACAATGCAAAGCAGCTGTTCCCTGCTGCACCCCCACATCCAAAGGGTGTGGAGCTCCTTGCTCTGGTCCTGCCCCTGGAGATCTAATTCAATAGGTGTGGATAATAGTTTGGATACCTAATTCTTACCTCACGTGGTAAAAAGGATTAGATGAGATGCCTTGGACCAAAGCCCTGGCCCACAGGGACACAAGTGCTGCAGAGGACTTAGGTCCTAAGGATCAGAGAGGTGAGAGGCTTTGTCCTAGATCCCAGTGGTTCATTGCCAGAATCTAGACTTCAACCAGGAGGGATCTCTGTGCTTGCCCGGCGCTTTCCCACTGTGCCACACTGCTTCCTGCCATCACAAAGGAGTATGTGCTCAGTGAAGGCTGTGCTTAGGTGAGAGCTGACACCACAGTGTGTTTCCAGGAGTAAGCTGGATCCAGATAGAATCCCTGGGCCTTGTTGGAGGACACTAGGTTGACTCCCTTATACCCTGGACCCAGTAGCCTTGGTCTAGAGAGTTGAGTGCTCCATGACCGTGTTTACCTTTAACTGGGCACTTCACTCTGGGAATCACTATGTTGCCCACCAGGAACATAAACATGAGTCAGATCTTTACCCTGCCTTTGAGGAGCTCACTAGTAAGGGGAGGCAATTCATAGAACAGCCTTTAACCATACAGTCCGATAGACCTTTGATAGGAGCATGGAAAAGGAAGGGCCTGTAGCTTATGTAGAGGTTCAGGGAAGGTATCCTGTAGTTTAGGAGGTGACATCTGCACTGAGACTTGAGAGACTGGTAAGAATTACCTAGTTGAAGTGGAAGGAATTTCCAGGGAGTGGGGACCGTATATACAAAGACCTGAAGGCCAGAAATAGCAAAAACAGTTCAGAAGTACCGAAACAAGGTTTGACAGAGCAGATTTATCTCATGAGACAGTATGGTTCCCAAACTGGTTGTGCACCAGAACCACGTGGAGCATCCTGGGCCCCAGCCTCTAAAAGTTTGATTTCTATAACTAGGATGAGGCCTCAGGATCTTGAGTGCTTAGAAAAATGAGCACATGACTGTAGGGTATAGCCAGGTTTGGGGACTGTAGCTGAAAGGCAGTTTGGGGACTGTAGCTGAAAGGCAGTGTGGGAGCCATGGAATCGTTTTGAGCACTGGAGATGCTGGGTCAGATGCAAATTTAATAAACCTTTTTCTGGTCAGCCACTGGAAATGAATTAGGTTACATGTGCATACTGTATGCTCCCATGCCTGTAGTTTTACCCGTTGGCTCAGTTTCTCACACTGTGTGTTTGCTTGTTTTGTCTCTGAGTAAGCTGAAAGCACCACAAGGATGGGCCTGGGGTTATCTTGCTACTGGCATATCCCCAGCAAAAAGCACAGTGCCTGACCCAAAACAGGTACCCAATAAATATTTTTTGAATGAATGAATGCATGAATGAATGCATTTGTGATGGAGAATGGAGACAGGGAGATCAGCTAGGAAGCTGTTGAAAAGCCCAGGAGGCCTACTCAAGGGCAAGGGCAGTAGGAATGGATTGGAGGCAATAAAAGTGTGAGCCAGACTTGGTGACTGAGGATTACTGGATGTGGAGGGTGACTGAGAAGATAGAATGAGTGCCCATTAGTAGTCCAGTTTCCTACCCTTTCCCAGTCATTCTCTTCCCTCATCCATCTAAGTCAGAATCTCCTTCCAGCCTCAGCCACTGGAATTCCTCCCTCTAGTTAAATGTTTTATGTGTGCTGTGGTGTGGTCCCCTCCCTCCCCCCTCCTCCCAGCCATTGATTCACTCATCCAGTTCAATAAATCTTGGCTAAGCACCTCCTGTATGCAGTGAGGCTCTTCCAAGCCAGGACTCTGACTCCCTCTTTCCTACCTCAAGAGATGTTTTTGAGGGCTTCCCCAGGTAAGACTCCCATCCCTTAGACAGTAACCTAAAGTGAGATGCCCAGATGTCAGACCTGTAAGGGAACTTACAGACTTTGTCCAACCCCCTCCTGAGGCCCTGGGAGGGGAAGGAACTTGCTCAAGGTCCCATTACTAGAAAATGTCAGAGCCAGAACTGGAACCTAAGTTCCCTTTCCACATCACCACTAGAGCCTTGATCTCTCCCGTCACAGATCAGGACAGGCAGAGGTGGCCAGGGAGAAGGTGGGACTTAGGTTGGCCTTGAAGGTCAGTGTACTGGACAGGCCAAACAAGAAGCTTGCCAATTACACTGCCCCCTTCTGGAGATCGTCAGCAAACCTGCCTTGCCCACGGTCCCTTCTAAGGGGTTTCTTAAGCATGAGTTGCCATGCTCTGTACCATGTGACCTCACAGTCCTGGCCACAAATGGTTTGGGATAGTATCTGACTCAAGGACAGCCAATCTCTAGGCTATAGCCTATTAGGTGGGCGGATGTAAGAACTCCACCTCATAGGGATGGCCTGTAGCATATGGCCTCCAGGGAGGCTAAATGTGAGGCATTCAGAAGTGAACAATTAATTAGCATTTAGCAAGACAGAAGTGGTGGTGGAGGAGGGGTGCCAGAAGCTGAAGAGCAAAAGCAAGGAGAAAGCTGCAGGGACCGTGAAACATAATATCATGAGAACACGGGGCCACAAGGTAGCAGAAGCCATGAAGCAGCAAGACAACAATGGGCCAAAAGGACACAGAAGCCATGAAGCAATAGGAGCCACAATGTAGCAGGAGCCACGAGGAACAGAAACCATGAGACAAAACCCTGAATGTGAGATCCATGAAGCAGCAGAAGGCCTGAACAGACAAGATCCATGAGGCAGCAGAAGCAATGAGACTTTCAGAGCCACAAGGTAGCAAGGCAACAGGAACGGAAGAGGCTGCAGGAATGACCAGGCGAACAAAAGCTACAACACAAGAGAAGCCCTGGAAGAACTGGAACCGAAGCCCCAGAAGGCCAAGAAGCCATGAGGCCCCCAAAGGCCAAGCGCTAGTGAGGAGGGTAGCAGGAAAAAAAAAGAAAGGTAGTCTAAGTAGCAGTAGGAGGAGTATAAATACAGCCAGAAGTTGAGTCACCATTTTGGGAAGCACTAGAGAAGGGAGCAACAGATGCCTGCAGCTGAGGGGGTGACAAGATAAGCCAGGCTCTAGAGCTGCTTTGGATCGTGAACCATTTTCGGGTTTCTGTTCCTCCATGAGGCTGCCTGTGTAGCTGTTTTTGTCTTCCTTATTTCCCTATGAATGCTTCAATAAATCTCCATCACTAACCTGAGTGTGTCTGTTCTTGTAATCTAAAAGAAGTTAACACTGGTGTGCACTGTAGATGGGTGGAAAGCAGGGCAGAAGGTCTTCCACGTGGGTTTGAAACCAGACACAGGTGGGAAGTAATTCATTCTTTTTCTCACAGCCTCACTGGCACAGGCATTTCTCTTTCATTTATTTACTGGCTTCTTTTTCTCATTCGTTCAGCTACTCGTTCATTTGTTCACCTGTTAGTGGAGAATTCATTCATTTTCCCTTATTAACTTCTGCACTCAGGCATTGATGTAAGCATTCACTCATTTGTTGGCTCCTTTGTTCTTTTTCGGATCCACTTAGTCATCACTTTTGCACCCGTTTGGTCAGCAAGCATACATCAAGTTCCTGCATTATGTCAGGCCCTGTGCTAGATTCCGGGGATGAGCTATACTCCCTGGAGTCTAGGAATTCACAGTTTAATTGGGGACGCAGATAAGTAAGCAGATGAGTGCACCAAAGGCGAGAGATAGAGCAAAAGTCTAGATGAGGCAGGGTGAGAATATAGGACCATTCCTCTGGGTTGAGGCAAGATGGAGGGAGTACTCAGGCAAGCCTTTATAGAGAAGGGGATGCTTGAACTGAATCTTGAGGAGTTGGTGTTTATCATGTAGAAAGGGTAGCTATAGAACGTTCCAAGCAGAGAAGCTGCCTAAGCAAAGTTCTGTGGAGAGTGGAAATGCATGGATTTGGAGAGGAATGGACATTGTCCCATGTAGTGGAAAAAGTGGTGGAAGCCAGGCAGTTGAGCTTAGCTTTGACCCAATGGGCAATGGGAAGCTGTAGAAGGGTTTGAAGCAGGGGAGTGATGGAATCAGATTGGTGTTTTAGGATGATCACTCTGGTAGCCAGTGTGAAAGATGTAGGCATGAGATATCCAAGTAATATACTTGGAGAGAGAACATCTAAGTGTCGTAATTAGAGGCATGAATGAAGACTTGAGAGTCCCTGAAGAGAGGGAAAAGTTCTGCCAGGGGACCAAGGAAGACTTTTTGGAGGAGCAATTTAAGCCGAGCCTTGAAAAGTAATATAAGGAGGATCCCAACTGGTAGAGAGGAGGAGTAAGCTCTTTTCAGGCCTGGGAGATGAAAGCAAGCCAGGAGGTGGGTGTAAATGAGACGACTGCAGGCTAACAAAGCTTGCAGTTTGACTGCAGAAGAGCTGCACAGAAGGGAGAGGCAGGAAGGGAGACCAAGTTTCCTGAAGTTTTTTCTATTCTGCAGCCATTAGGTCTGCAGGAACAAGGGAATTTGGAGAGAGGAAGTGGTGGGCAGGAATGTCCTTTTTCCCAGGTTAAAAATTAAATACATGTTCACTTTAGAAGTAATGCAGGCATGTTATTTAGAAGACAAATCAATAAACCTAAATCAGTTAGAAAAAGACATGAAAAGTGAGTTCCACAGCCCCACTCCCACTCTACCACCTTTCATTATTAGCAACCACTTTTAGTTATTCTGACTGTGAGCTCCATATCTAAATGCTGTGTTACGTGAACATTTGTCTTTTATCAATTTCAGACATTAATCCATTGGTGTCTTGCTATGACATGATTTAGATCACACTAAGTTCAACACTCTTGTCTTACCGCTTCTCGTATAATTTAGTTTCTGTACTACTTTTCTGGATTTAAGTAACACCTTTATTTCATTTTCCATGACTTAGAGACAGTATTTCTTAACAACCAGAAATTTATTAAGTGAGAATGTTTTGTCTTTTTTGCCCCCGCCTCCACTGTCAACTTCCCTAGCTTCTGTCATCTAGTCTTTTATATTGTCAAAGTTGGTAACGTTGAATTGTATAATCATGATTAAGTTTTTTGGTATGCGTGTTGTCTGTAGTCTGACAGTTTGATTTGAAAAGCAGTAAACAATTATATTAATATGACTGTAAAGATTGTTCACCGAAGAAGCCATTTACTGTACTTTTTGTAATTTTTCCTTGCAGTAGTTTTTCATTTTCCCTCAAGTTTCTAATTCTTTTTTAATCTTTCACTGTCTTTACTTTATCATATATTCTAATTTTTTTCTTCTCAAAAATCTATGATATATTACATCAAGCCTACTTTTTTTTCCTCCAGGACACCTTCTTCCTGGAGCCCTCTTATACTCTTTCTGAAATCTGAACTAGTTACTTTCTAGGCCTGATACATGGGCTGTCCTTTCGGAACCTTTCTTCACTGCTTTGCTTGCTCATGTCCACATTTTGCTGATTCTCATGGTTTTTATTATTGTTGTTGTTGTTGTTGTTGTTGTTTTGATGGAATACATCCTCAAGTAACTTTCTCAGAAAATTTTATAGGAGTTAGACTTCCCAAGTCTTTGCATGTCTGAGAATATCTTTATTCCCTCCTTATATTTGGCTCTAAAGTTTGAGATTCAACATCATTTTACCACAGAACTTTGAAGACATTGCTTCATGTTCTTCTAGCATCAAATTTTGTTGATAAACAGTCTGATAACAGTCTGAGTCTCATGGGTTTAGGTAACTTTCCCCACATCTTTTTTTTTCTCTCCTTCCAGGATCTCAATGACACCAATGTTAGATCTTTTGTTATAGTTTCGCGGGTCCCTAAGGTTCTGTTCACTATTTTTTTCCAGTCTATTTTCTCTTTGTTTTTCAGTTTGGGCAATTTCTATTGTTCTATCTCCAAGTTCACTGATTCTTTACTTTGTTTTCCCCATTTTGATGTTAGCCGAATCCATTGAGGTTTTTGTTTTGGATATTGTATTTTTCACTTCTAAAATTTCCATTTGATTCTTTCTATCTTCTGTTTCTTTGCTGACAGTTTCTGCTTTTTAATTTGCTTTAAGCATGTTCCTAATTGTACATTGAGGCATTTTTATGGTGCCTCCTTAAAAACCCATGTCAGATAATTTTTAACATCTCAGTGTTGGAGTCTGTTGAGTGTCTTTTCTCATTTCAAGTTGAGATTTTCTTGCTTCTTGGTATGAAGAGTAGTTTTCTGTTAAAACATGGGCATTCTGTTTCAGCTTGCCTCCTCAGACACCGTTCCAGCAGTGAAAGAGGTGACACTGCCTCATTACTGCCAGGTGGGCATGGAAGTCAGTCTCTGTTGACAGTCGAGAAGGAGGGGAAATGGGAGTTGCAGCTCCCTACTCAACCTTCTGATACCACCCCAGCAGGAAGGGAGAGGGGTGACTTCTTACAGCCAGTGAGGGTAGAAGTCTAAGCTTCCCACTTGGCATTTGCTGGTGGGACCACAGTGTTTTCTGTTGTATTGCGCTGGAGTTGAGTTACCTCATTGCCGTTTTTTCTAGCACCAGGTCTGGGGTGTGCGAGTCAAAAGGCAAACCGAGAGAGTTCACCACCATGTCACTTCTCTGCTGCAAGGTCTCTAGCATGTTTGCCTTCTCTTCACTTCTCAGAGTCTTCTTAGGTTTATATACAGTCCCCCAGGATTTTAGCTGTAGTTGGGGAGAGAAATAGGGAAAGGCACTTCTCTACCCACCTACCCACCCCCACTTTAGTTATTTTTAAAAAATTATATTCTTGGTGTTCTGAAATTTTATAATTATGTGTTTAGGTTTGGGAATTTGTCATTTGTAGTGTTCATCACTAGTTAGGTCCCTTCATTTTGAAGTTCTTTAACTCAGGGGAATTCTATTTATTTAATACATTCCTCCCTTCCGATTTCTTTGTTCTCTCTGGGAAGTCCTTCTGAATTGATCTTTTGTAGTTTTTTATCTGTTCTCTCCCTCGATCTCATTTTCCCTCCCTCCCTTCGTAGTTCTTTCCTCTTCCTTTTGGGAGTAGATTGAACTTTTATCTTTCAACTCTTCTATTGCATTTCTTTTCATTTTGACAATCACATTTTAAAATTTCCAAATATCCATTCATGGTCTTTTTCCTTTCTTACAGCATCCTGTTCTTGTTTAATGGATGCACTAGTATCTTGACTCTCTGGGTACAATAGGGGTATTTTTATATATCTTTTTCTTTTAAAAAAATACCTGTTTACTTTGTGGTTCATTTTACCCTGTTTGCTTATTTTGATCTCTCTTAATTTGTGGTCATTTCTCAAATACCTGGTAATCCATGGTCGTATACTCATGTTTAGGAGTGTAGCAACAAATACCTGATTGGAAGCTCTGTGTATGGGGAACAGTGCTAGGTGACTGGTGGCTTCCCTTTAGGATGGCTGGAGGAGAACTGACTGCTATGCTGCAGAGTCCCCAAATGCCAGAATGCAAAGATCTTTTCTCTGAGGTTGTTCAGTTTCCTTAGTTAAGAACCCTCCTGGTTTTGCCTAATGGGTAGACACCTGGCTGCTGTGAATTGTACACAAGGGGTGGGTTAATGGTTCGATATACAGCCTTCCAATTAATCTCCCTGTTTTCAGCCAACATCTCACTCCCACTTTATATCATACCTGGCATCGTTAAGACCCAAGACACTCCAGGCTTCTGCAGAGAATGATCAACTCCTTCCTCAGTGGCATCATCTCCATGCATACTCCAGGCTATGGCTTCCTCCACCATGCTCCATCAGTTACCATTCCTCCATTACTTTCTATCTTCCAAAAATGTGTTGAAATCTCTTTTGCTGATGGGCCTGCTCTCATTCTCTTCATCATTGTGTTTTTATACCTTTTTAAAATTCCTTTACTATCATTTTAACAAGGTCTCAGGTGGGAGTGGAGATAAACACATGGTAAGTCTGCCATCTTGACCTGGGAATCTGCTGGTCGATAACGGTTTGTTTTTAATTTTTCTGGTAATTATCTTAATATCTCGAAATAATATGCAGATTTTTCTATTTATCAACTTATTTATCACTTTCAGACATTATCTGTTGACTTCCTGCTATTTAAATCACCCAACTACCCTCCTCCCGTGCGCCCAATATAGCTCTATTATTAATTATATATTCTCTGTTCCTTACCTTTGTACCTTTAAATAATAGACTTATACTCCTTTCAGTCTCTCAACTTCTGTCATTTATACTTTTATGTTAATAAGATTAATGACACTTGCATTCTGATCTGTAACCATAATTAAGACATCCATACTTATCTGACATATCACTCTAAAAGTTTAAAGTCAATAAAGTGTTTATGTTATTATGATTATGTAATGTTGTTCCCTGAAGCTCCAATTAGTGTACTAGGATTACATTTCTTTTCTTATGCATTTTTTCCCCTGGGAGTTTCTAATTGCCTTTCTTTTTTCCTTGCATTGTCTGACTTTATCTCCTTCTTAAATTGTTCCAAATTCTCAAGGAAAGTATAAAATCATTTGAATCCCCTTTTTTCCCAGATACCTTCCTCCTGGAGCCCTCCGTCTTCCTGCTCCAATTTGGACTGATTGCTCTGTAGGCCTGCAGCACAACTGTCATCCTGGGACGTCCCTTCATTACTCTTCTGGGCTGGACCCAATCTTTCCTGGACCCCATATCTTCCTCTTTCTTAGTTTACTCCTTTGTAGTGGACTTTGTGGTTGTTTTCCAGCATCTATTCCTCTCCTCCCCCACTGTATGACTACTATACAATTCGAGTGGGGTTGACCCCAGTACCAGCTCTAGGTATAGTCCTTCATTGGTATAAACAAATCTGAGTATCATGCCCCCTTGCCACAGTGATGACTGGTTCAGGGATGATCCAGTCACACTGAAATTTAGGACTTTTGTTCGGTTTTTGAGGGAAGAGGTGGCCTGTCTTCCCTTGGATATGAACAAAGAAGCATGTAGCAAAGAAGCATGCAGAAGGCCTACCTGAGGATGGAGCTGACAATTGGAGAAGGCAAAAGAATCACAGAGAAAATGGAACCATATTCCTGATCATACCATGCGTGAAGTCTGCCCTTCCTACGAACTTCTCAGTTAAGTGAGCCAATAAATTACATTTGTTATTTAAACCGGCTTGAGTTGAGTTTTATATTGTTTGCTCCTGAAAGCATTCTTACACTTTTGTGTTGTCTCCTTTTAGAGAGGGAATGAGTGTGTTTTTGGTTATATGAGGCGCTAAGTTAGGTGGAAGCATTTTTGTAGAGTAACTTTGGTAAGAAGGCTGTATGTGGATGTTCGGCAACCAAAAGAGTGAACTCTAGTTGCTGCCTGGCATCTAAATCCTCATAGTGTTTGGGAGAGTCCCACTCCTGTGAGTCTTGGTGGGAGGCAGGGCTCTGCTTCCTACTGTGGAAACTGAAGGAGGTCAGAAACTTCCTTTCTCTGCCTACTGGGCAATAAGGGTTGAATACTCTATTCATGGCATTGAATGTAGAGTCAACAGTACAAGGGAGACAGGAATATACAAAATTAACATATGGATGATAGATTAGGAGAATATATTTGCAATGTGCAAAAGTGGCAAAAGATTAATAACTAGAAAAAGAAGATAGTAAACCTAATAGGAAAATGGGCAAATGATGCGAAGAATAACAAGGAAAATCTTGAATTTACACAAGGGGAAACAAATATATTAAGACATTTTCAACTCTGCTAATAGAAAAATGAAAATTAAGATAACAAATCGCTACAAGAATGCCAACATGCAGAAAATCATGTACTTAGTATCAATTACTGATGAAGGTGTGAACAAAAGGAAAATCATGGGTGAGAGCATGCACTGATGCAGGGATTCTGGAGATTAATTTGGCAGTACTTCCTGAGGTTCAGTCTGTGTAGATCCTACAATATAGCAACTGCACTCCTGCGTATATATTCCTGGGAGTTTTTGCTCAGGTCCTTAAGGAACTACAGTTGAGGTTGTTTGTTCTAGCATTGTTTGTGTTTAGTAAGGAATTGGGAGCAATCAAGGTGTCCATCACCAAGGGACCAGATAAGTGAGCTGTGGTATATTTATAGGATGGAAAATATAAAACAATGAAAGGAAATGAGCTAAATTTAGTATAGCCACACAGATAGGTCTCCAAAGCCTAGCATTGAGGGAAAAGGTAAAAACAGCATGAGATTTAGAGCATAACACCATTTAGGTGATTGTCAAACAACACTGTCTGTTCTCACAGGTATTCATATATCTAAATAAGCATGGAAGATGGCTTGTAAGTGTATATATGTGAAATACTCTCGAGCAGCTCACTCTGTTGGGCAGTAGGCTGGGAGCAGGGATGGGACTGAAAGGGGAAAAATAGTAATTCAATGAAATAAAACAAAAGAGAGACCTTGAATGAACTGAGGAAAATAATGTGCCATGGGTTGAAGAGCATGAGTAAGACAATATGAAAGTTGACCACAAATAAATGGGACCAGGCAGGAGGGCTAGAGTTCATCTGTAGTGGTGTGTGGTGGTAGGATGATGTCCAGAGGTTGTAGCAGTGAGGGGTAGTAGGACCAGTAGCAGTATTCTAACCTGGCTGTTCCCACAGTGTGGCCTTAGCTGTGGCTTCCGTGTCTCCACACTTCTGTGAACTACATGATAACTTTGTAATAAATCCCTTTTCTGCTTAAGTTAACTAGAGTCAGTTTCTCTACTGTCATCCAGGAATCCTGACCGAGACATCATGCATTTCGTTGGAGAACATCCTCAAGTAACTTCTTAAGAAAGGTAAAATTTGGGGTCTTTGCATGTCTGAAAATGTAGCATTATTTTATATTCATATGTGGATGATAGTTTGGCTTTAGAATTATATGTTCAAAATATTTTTCTTCTTCATTTTGGAGGTATTGCATTTAGCATGTAGTACTGCTGATTAGAAGTTGTGTGCTAGTATTACTTCATTCCTTTCTTTGTGACATGTTTTCCTCACCTCTGGAAGCTTACTGTTTTCTTCCGTCATGTGTTTTGAAATATCACAATGATGAGCACAGGAGTGTTTTTTCCCCATCTGTTTGCTGGGCCCCTGGTGGTTGGGCTTTTCCAATCTGAAGACTCACTTTCCTCTCTGAGAAATCACACTGTTTTCTTCTTCCCTCCCTCCCTCCCTCCCTTCCTTCCTTCCTTCCTTCCTTCCTTCCTTCCTTCCTTCCTTCCTTCCTTCCTTCCTTCCTTCCTTCCTTTTTTCTCCTTTATTTTCTCTGTTCTCTCATTCTGGGCCTCTTAGTAGTTGGGTGTTGGATCTCCTGGATGATTGTCTTAGTCTGTTTACTTTCTCTCATATTTTCCATGTCTTTGTTTTTTTATTCTGCAATCTGGGACATTTTCTTGAATTTATCTTCTATTTTACTTTTTCTTAAATATTGGCAGTCATTTTAAGTTTCTAAGCTCTTTCTTATTCTCCAAAGGTGCCTTTTTCATAACATCCTTTTCTTTAATGGATGCACTATCATCTGTGTATGTGTGCTTAATAGAGCTTAACAAGAGTCTTGGGGATTACATGATAATTACCAAGCCAGGAAGGAAAATTATAAATGGATATCAGATATTATCTCTCCAAGACAATGACACCCATGCCCCTGTGAATAGGGCTGCATATAGGCTGTCCCTCTTCTTAGCCCACAGCACTGATACCATGTGCAGGCAAGATGATCATCCAGCAACTGGATGGTTTTTGGCCCCATGCTCAGATCTCCAGCTCTTACCTTGACATCAGAGAAAAGAAGCCATTGTTCTGTTCCCCACTCCCAGGCCTACATGAGGCAGTCACAGTAGTAGTCAGGAGTAGTCAGCAGCTCATCTCACAGAGTGGATATATCCACTCTATATATATATATATATATATATATATATATATATATATATTATTAATAATATATACTGTCCACTCTATATATATATATATATATTTATTATTATTAATAATATATACTGATGGAAATGACAATCCTGTCTAGTTCCCTTTTTTGCTCCTTAACAGGAGCCAACAGCTGTCCAAGCTGGCATCTCTCTTGATGTGTTCCCAACTCAGTTATCTTCTGTGAGTAAAGGCCTGGGCAAAAATATGCACACACATCTCTCAGGAACAGATAATTTTCAGGGACAGTCCAGTCCAAACCCATTTTGGGGATAAAAAATGAAATGAGTGGAAGCGTAATGCTATTAAAGGACACCCAAATTATGTCACTGCTCGGAACATCTAACATTTGAATCAGAGTGGATAACATGTACTGAATGATTACTCTGTACCTGGCACTTGAATTACTTTCATTTCATGAAAAAGGAAAGTGAGGTTCCCAGGTGTCACTCTCCCGGGGTCACAGAGCTAATAAATGGCAGACAAGAAATTGCACCAGGACTGTCTAACCACAGTCACCCCACGTCAGTGCTACACGGGGCTGTACTGGTTTCCACCAGTCCCGTTATGGTTAATGGTAATGGCACAATTCTCTGTAAGATGGGGCAGATACCTGAGATACCTTAGTCTATGTAACAAACTTATTCTGGTAAGTTTGCTTCCAAGGTGAATTGATGTCCTTCCCTCTGGAGACAGAAAACTGCTACGAGCTTTTGGTTTTTCTCTTCTTTTTTTAAAATATGTTTCTTTCAGAGAAACCATAGCACTTTATTTCTTAATTTTTTCATCAAAGTAATGCTTATGTGTGCTTAAAAAATACAGTAGTGCTGAGGAGCTTACAAGAAAACCCAGCAATACCCTGTCCTCTCCCACTCCAAGCCCATTTCTAAGAGGCAACTACATGCCCCCTTCCCCTTTGTCATCTCCCAGTCAGAGGATGAAGAGCCAGATACTTTCTTAAGCTTCCTTGCAGCTAGAGATAGTCATGTGTCCTAGTTATGGCCATGAGAGCTTTGCCGGGAAGGGGAGCAGGGGGCCCTCTGACAAGGCTTTTGCTTTCTGAGATAGGCAGAGCTGACACTGTCCCTTTCCTGCTTCTCTCTGCCTTGATTAGAGTCGTGCTGCCTGGAGCTGTGAAAGCAATCTTGTGACAGTAAGGGTATGAATATGAAGGTGAAGGAAGACACAACACGTGAAGAAAGAAAAAGTTAGAGCCTGGTTCCCTGATGGCATCATTGAGCAGCTGAGTCCATGCCACACTGATGTTAATAATAAATTAACTTACTCAAACATAAATAAGTGAACAAATAAATAAAGCCACATGCGTTCAAGGCACTGTCATTTTGGTTTTGTGTTGCTTGTAGCTGAAAGGATTTTTACTAAAGGACCACCATGTTTCTATATAATATGTCTTCTATGTAATATGTCTATACTATTTTTTATTGAAGTATAGTTGACATCAATATTATATGACTACTGTTTCTTAGCAATTTGAGACATTATCTCTTGACGTCTCCTTATAGTAGAAGAGTATGTTATCCCTCTCCACACACACTTCCCTGTATCCCCTCCTTCACTCTTCCAGTATGTTTATATCCCAATTTCTAGTAAATCAGTAGTTGCCAAAGAGCCAAGAAGTGTACTATAATGACCTGGCTTTACTTTGCCTTTTTTTGTGTGTGTTCCTGAACTTAATAATTGCTTGGTTTTTTTCACTTGAGATGGGCACACCCTTGTTTTCCCCCTTTGCGTCATCACTTGGTTGGGAGCCTGTATAAGACGTAGAGGTTGGTCAAGTCCACTGCTAGACTTTCCTTTAAGGTGACTGGGTAGGGACCCACATATTCTGCTGGAGGACTCCTAAATCCGGGAAGTGGAGGCTTTGCTCTGGAACTGTTTGATTTCTTTCTTTTTTCTTTTTTTTTAAGATTTTATTTATTTGACAGAGAAACACAGCTAGAGAGGGAACATAAACAGGAGGAGTGAGAGAGGGAGAAGCAGGCTTCCTGCCAAGCAGGGAGCCCAATGGCAGCGCCCAATCCCGGGACTCCAGGATCATGACCTGAGCTGAAGGCAGATGCTTAACAACTGAGCCACCCAGGTGCCCCTGGAAGTGTTTGATTTCTTTAAGAAACCCTCTGTATTTTGTTTTAAGTGCAGATGCTTGGCTCTTCAGATTTCTACTGACACACATGGGAAAGGGCAGAGGGAGAGTGGGGGAGTCACCTCTTCCAACACAGACTTTCAATTCTCCCCCTTTCAGGGGCTCTACATTTCATGCCCCCATCAGGATGCCTCTCCTGTGCCAGAGTCTCACAAGGATTTTGCAGGGTAGACGAGGGCTCTCCTTCACAGTTCCCCCTTGCACATGCGAACCGTGCCTCTATTCTTCCTTGTCCTGCTTACTCAGTTACCACCACTCCAGCCCCTTTCTGCTTGCCAGAAAGTTGTTGAAATCTCAACCCCATCAATGGGAACTCCTCCAGCATTTTTTTGAAGATACGGGTTTTTACACAGTTCCTTTACTCTTATTTTATAGGGTCTCAGGAATTAGAGGGGATAAATGTGTTCCACCTTCTTGAATGGAAGAATCTGAATTTTTAGCTGCCCCAGATAATCTAGATATGCCCCCAAGTGAATAGACAAACATTTGTGAACGATGGTGATGAAAAAAGCCTGGGTTTGGGAATCTGGTGCATTTGAATTCGAATTCTGACTCCCTGACCTTCTTATTCAAGTCACATCCATGGGCCTCGATTTGCTCCTCTACAAAATGGGAATAATGATGCCTATCTGATAGAGTTCTGGGGAGATTTCTTAGCTACTGTGTGTAAAGCATCCAACACAGGCCTTGGCAGACAGTAGGTGTTCAAAATAGGAGTGATCTCTCTTTAAAGTGGAAAGATTTGAATTCAGTTTTAAGAGAGCCTCAGACACCAGGGCTTATTTTTTGTGAGGCTGGGGATCCCTAGCAGGCTTGTGATCAGGGAAATCACTTGAATCCAAAGGATATGTCAGATTGTTCCCTCAGTCTGGTGTGAGGAGGGAGCTAGAAGCCCTTGGACCAGCAGCTCTTGGGTTAAAATCTTCCTCTGCATCTGAGTTATTTGTAACCCGTTGTCATGGCAACAAGTTTGGCAAGAGAGCCAGTGCTGCAAGCTCCTGACAGTAGGGAGGGGAGGGCAGTGGGAGAAGACAGAAGATTTGGAAGGGGGTTCGTCTGTGACCAGCGCTTCACTTTCCTCTGATTTGTCTGAAGCATTCTGAAGATGAGGATGAGTGTCTTCCAGGGAGAATCACTGGACATTGCCGGGTCTTCTGCTCAATCTCCTAATATTCCAGGTGTGAAAATAGGCCCAGAGAGGTCCAGCAGCTGGCTCAATGCCACACAGTAAGTCAGGGATGGAAACAGTATTGGACTTTTTTTTTAAAAAGGACTCGGGGTCAGGGAACTAAAGCATAACACACCTGGAGAGGACCTTTGGAAACATTTCATCCACCTTTCCACCAACACACACATTTCATTGTTGTTTATACGGGAAACCTGGGACCCAGAGTGGGTTGGAACTGACTCAGGGTCACACAGCGACTCCGGCGCTGACTTGAGATCAGAACCCAAAGGCCTCTGACCTCCCAGGCCTGGGTACTTCCGGAGGAAGTGGCTGTCTCGGGTTCATGATTCAGAGAGGCTCTTCACTGCTGACTGCCAAGATACAGCTTCCCAGGGTAAGATTCATTTGACTGCTTTGGTCTTTGACCCTCTCAAATCCAACATGCATGTGTTCAGATCACATTTCCCCTTCCCGCACACCTGCAAATGTTTCCCACTGTGAATGGCAATGCTGTTGCACAAGTGGCAGCCCAGCCTCACCCCTCCCTGGACCAAACCCACCTGCCACACCTCCCCCTCCAAATCTCCCTCAAGGCTGGGCACTTCCTGAACATTCTTTTGTGTGATTCATTCCTCACAATTCTCTGCCTCCTGAGTTCACAGGTGGACATCTAGCCATATGTCTGTCTTTCTTTCTTTCTTTCTTTCTTTCTTTTTCTTTCTTCTTTCCTTTTCTTTTTTTCTTCTTTCTTCTTTCTCTCTCTCTCCCTCCCTCCTCTTCTTTTCTCTCACTTTGTCTCACTTTCTCTTTCTCTCTCTTTTCTCTCTCTTTTTTTCCCTCCATCCCCAACGTAGGATTTGAACTCATGACCCTGAGATTAAGCACATGCTTTACTGACTGAGCCAGATAGGCACCCCCAGCAGGTGGAAATCTAAAGAACCAGAGGAGGATAAAACAACTGGCCCAAGGTCACATGGTAAGCCTTGGCCTGAATCTCTCCTTGTCCAAAAAGGTGTTTCTGCCTTTCTATCCCATACTAATTTCTCAGCCCTCAGACTTCCTCTTGCCATTATCTTTGCCTTAATCATCCCCTTGGCACTTGCACAATGTGTTTCCCCTGTGTCTTCTGCCTATGTGCATCCCAAACTCCCTTCTCTCATCACAGCCAATCCCTCACCAAGTCCAGCTGATTCTCCTTTCTGTCTCTCAAATCCACCTTTTCTCATCTGCCACTGCCTTGCTTCAGCCTCATGTGAGTGAGACCTCAATTCTATTCCCTGGCTTCCTGCTTCCAGAATGGCTATCTTCAACCCACTGTTTTGCACACCAGCAGTGAGAGAGCAGTGATGCAGAAACCATCACACTGCTTTCTTCCTTTACATACTCCCATCCAAGTACATTAAATTTCTAGCTCCTTATTTGGCAATTAAGGCCATCCAGAGTTCCGACCCCCACCAAACCTCTCCAGTCTCATCTCTTGCCATACTTAGCCTCACATGCTCTGCTCTGACCACTGAACTGACAAGTGGTTGCTACAATGTACCAGGCTCACTCTTGCCTAGGTGTCTTTCCATGGAAGGCCTTTACACTGAATTCCCAAATCTGATGAACTCCAAGTGTCACTTCTTCCAAATAACCTACCTTGATTCCCAAGTGGGATTGGATCCCAACTTCTGGGCTCCCATGGCCCTTCAGAGATCCCCCCATCTCCCTCATGTGGAATTGATGTCTAGTGTTCTCTCTCCTAGGAGCTCAGAAGTTCCCGCAAAGGCAGGGACTCTGTCTCCAGCAAATCGCAGTACCTGGTTTATCCCCAGGAAGTATCAGCGACTATTCATTGCATGCATTCAGGTGCATGAATGGTTGGATGAGGAATGGAATTTAGGTTCAGCCCTGTGGTTGCACACTCTTACCTCAAAGGGCCTTCAAGTTATCGCTAGTTCCTGGCAGGGTCCTCTGGGCTCCAGGGCATGGTTTCTCTGGGAGGGGGCATGGAGTGGGTCAGATGTTGCAGGGTGAGGCCAAACCAGCCAAGTCTTGAGGCTGAATTTGAACTTGTTGGAAGAGAAGGGGTATCAAGCGAGATAGAAAGTGAGGGTAGTCACTGAGGTAGGTGCTGTTATTTTCCCTCTTCTTTATAGGTAAGGAAACTGAGGCACAGGGAGTCTTAGGTGACTTGTCAAAGCCACACAGGTAAATATGGTCATGTTGGGACTCCACATCTGTTCAACTCCAAGTCACTTTCCCCCTTGTCCCTGTTTCTCCCATGATTCACTTTGGACAACGGGTTAGTAGTAGATAATGGTGGAGTTGTGCCTCCTTCCTGGGTCTTAGAGAAACAGTTGTCAAGGCAGAAAAGAAAGAAGTCATATCCTGAGCACCTACTCTGACCTTAAGCTATGGGGACATCAAGAGCGGGGGAATAGGGTAGAAAATGGAGCTTGAACATTTCTTGAGCTTTTACCTGCTTGGGTCTCTGTGTACATAACCTCTTAACACCTAAAGTAGCTCGTTTGTATGGAAATTATTGATATCATGATTCACCTCTGAAATCCTGAGGCTCCTGGAGAGGAAGTGACTTACATAAGTTTAGCCACCTAATAACCAGCAAGGACAGGACTTGTGTGGGTGTGTCAGACTCCACAATGAAAGGGGATGAGCAAGGCTCTGAAGCAAATTAGACCATGGCTTTGCAAGGGGCTGGGACAAGAGTGGCCAGGTTCAGAGCAGCCTGGAGGATGGGAGGGACTGGTGTGGGCTGTACTTTGAAAAGGAAGGAGGGAATTTGGCTCTGGAAGGCCGAGAGCTAGAATTCAAGGCCCCGAATGGGCACTTTCTGTTAAAAAGTAATAACGAATATATAGTATATAAATATATCACACATAAATATTATATTCTCTCTACATTATATATTATATAGTTAAATGTAGTATTTATAATTATATATAGAATATATATTATATATAAATAAACATATAGAGAGAACATCTGTAATATATATCTATATTTTATTTATGTGTATACTAAACATGCTTATATTTCATATATATATATTAAAGAGAAAATTTTCTGATGCTAAAAGTAAAACTCACTAAATACACTTAAGTGTATTCGAGGAAGAATGGGAGTGAGTGTGGGGTGTAGGAATTCTAGAGAATAAATAAAGTGAACAAAGAAAGGAATCAAGAGGAGACAGGAAGGAGCCAATGACGGTAACATTCCTGATCTGAGGCCATGAGGAATCTCACCCACCACTGAGAAGTCCCCAAACAACAAAGTAATTGCCTCTCCTTCCAAAAGTAATGCAAGTTCATTGATGAAAATTTTGAGGGAAAAAATCCTACTGCCCAAACACAATGTTAGCATTTCAGTGTATTTAGGCTTTATTCTCGTCCTTAAAAACCTATTTGAGATCATGCTCCATAGTCACATAAACATTTTCCCATTAAAGTTGATCATAACCATTATTTAAATGGAGCGAAATATCCTATTGAGTGGAGATACTTATGGAATTCCTTTTTGTGTGGGTTTTGGCATTCCTTTTGTTATTTTTCTTTCTTTAGAATTGTACAAGGTCAGGTTTTAGGTTTGATTTCCTCTATGTCTTATTTTGGGAGTAACAGAAAGATCATTGAGAGAAGCTGGAAAAAGCAGGGTAGGCTTGTTGGAAGCAGTAATATTTGAGGGAAACTTTGGAGTATGTTAGACATGCACAGGATAAAACCTTGAGATGATACAAGAAAATATTCAGTGAAAAATATATCTTTTTCTCACTGCTCACCTTTGTTCTCCTGTCTTCTACTGGGGATCCACTGGAAGCACTTTTTTGTATGTCCTTTGTGTGTGGATAGTCTAAGCCTATACAAGTGTGTGTGTGTAGCTATATTTTTATTTTTTAACAGTTTTGTTAAGATCTAATTCACATTCTCTACAATTCACCCATTTAGAGTGTGTAATTCAATGGCTTTTAGTGTGTTCACAGAGTTGTGCAATCATTACCGGAGTAAATTTTAGAATATTTTTATTACCCCCCCAAAGAAACCCTGTGTTCCTTTGCTGTCACCCCAGAGCCTCCATATCCCCATCCCTACACAATCTATTTTCTGTCTCTATAAATCTGCCTGTTCTGAATGTTTCATAGAAATGGAATCATGATATGCAGACTTCCACAAATGACTTCTTTCACTTAGCATGATTTTAAGGTTTAGTATGTATCAATACTTCATTCTGTTTTTATATATAAACTTTATTTTAAAAATGTTTTATATTTTTAAAAATTTTTAAGCAACCTCTACCCTTAACATGGGGCTCGAACTCACAATCCCGAGATCAAGAGTAGCATGCAGTACTGACTGAGCCAGCCCAGTACCCCTAAACTTACTTTCTTACTTTCTTTCTTTCTTTCTTTCTTTCTTTCTTTCTTTCTTTCTTTCTTTCTTTCTTTCTCTCTCTCTTATTTATTTATTTATTTATTTATTTATTTATTTATTTATTTAGAGCAGCTTTAGGTTTAAATTAATGAAAATTGGGTGGTAAGTACAGAGTTATTCCATATACTCCCGACCAAAACCAGTTTCCCCTGTTATTAACACGGTGCATTAGTATGGTGCATTTATTACAATTGATAAACCAATAATGATAAAGTATTATTCTTCTCCTTTTCAGCTTTGATATATAATTGACTTCTACATTAACTAAAGTCCATAGTTTACATCAGGGTTCACTCTATTGTATATTCTATGGGTTTTGACAGGTATATAATGACATGTATCTACCATCACAATATCATGCAGAGCAGTTTCACTACCCTAAAAATCCTCTGTGCTCTGCCTATTTGGCCCTCCCTCCCTTGACCCCTGGTAACCACTAATCTTTTTACTATCTCCATAGTTTTGCCTTTTCCAGAATGTTGTATGGTTGGAATCATACAACATATTCAGTCTTTTCCCATTAGCTTCCTTCACTTAAGTAAGAGGCATTTAAGGTCCTATGTCTTTCTGTGGCTTGACAGCTCACTTCCTTTTATCAATGAATAGTATTTCATTGTCTGGATATACCACAGTTCATTCACTCACATACTGAAGGACATTTTTGTTGCTTACAAGTTTTGGCAAATGTAAATAAAGCTGCTATAAACATTCGTGCAGTTTTTTGTGTGGACATAGGTTTTCAACCCATTTGATAAATACCAAGAGCATGATTTTTGGACTGTATTGTAAGAGTATACAAGTAAGAAACTGCCAAAGTGTTTTCCAAAATGGCTATACCATTTTGCTTTCCCACCAGCAATGAATGAGAATTCCTGTTGTTCCACCTCTTTGTTAGCATTTGGTGTTGTCAGTGTTTTGGATTTTAGTCATTCGGTGGTATCTCACTGTTGTTTTAACTTGCATTTTTCTAATGACGTAGACTTGAAACATCTTTTCATAATGTTTATTTGTCATCTGTATCTCTTCTTTGGTGAGGTATCTTCTGGAGTCTTTTGCTCATTTTTTAAAAGATTTTATTTATTTATTTGACAGAGAGAGATCACAAATAGGCAGAGAGGCAGGCAGAGAAAGAGAGGGAAGCAGGCTCCCTGCCAAACAGAGGGCCCTATGCAGGCCTCGATCTCAGGACCCTGAGACCATGACCTGAGCCAAAGGCAGAGGCTCAACCCTATGAGCCATCCAGGTGCTCCCTTTTGCCCATTTTTAAATTGGACTGCTTGTTTTTTTATTTTTGAGTTTTAAGAATTCTTTGTATATTCTGGATACCAATTTTTTATCAGAGATGTGTTCTGCAACTATTTTTACCCGTTCTGTGGCTTTTCCTTTCATCTTCTTAATAGTTTCTTCCACCAGTAATGAAGCCCAATTTAGTTATTTGTTGATTTTTTTCTCTCTCTCATGGATTGTGCTTTTGGTGTTATATTTAGTCACTGCCAAACTCAAGGTCACCTAGATTTTCCCCAAGTTATCTTCTGGGAATTTTATAGTTTTGTGTTTTACACTTAGGTCTGTGATCCATTTTGAGTTAATTTTGGTGCACAGTGTAAGATCTGTGTCTAGATTAATGTTTTTTACATGTAGATGCCCAGTTATTTCAGCACTATTTGTTGAAAAGACTATCCTTTCTCCATTGACTTGCCTTTGTTCCTTTGTGAAAAGATCAGTTGACTATTTTGTGTGGATACATTTCTGGACTCTGTTCTGTTCCATTGATCTATTTGTCCATTCTTTTGCCAATACTATACCACCTTGATTACTGTAACTAGTAATAAGTCTTGCAGTTAGGTAGTGTCAGTCCTTGGAATTTATTTTTCTGCTCCAATATCATGTTTGCTATTCTGGATATTTTGCATTTACAGATGAACTTTACAATCAATTGAAATATCCACAAAATAACTTGGCAGGATTTTTATTGGGATTGCATTGAATCGATAGATCAAGTTGAGAGGAACTGACATCTTGACAATATTGAGTCTTTCACCCGTGTATATGCTCCATTTATCTTTTTTGATTTATCCATTTTATCGTTTATATAGATCCTATACATATTTTATTAGGTTTATACCTATGTATTTCATTTTTTGGTGTTAATACAAGTAGTATTGTGGTTTGGGGGCATTTATTTATTTACAGATTTTATGTATTTAAATTTTTTTCATTTTATTTATTTTTTATTATGTTATGTCAGTCACCATACAGAATTGTGTTTTTTATTTAAAATCCCAATTGCTTGTTGCAGTATATAGGCAAGCAATTGACTTTTATATGTTAACCTTATATCCTACAAACTTGTGATAATTGTTTATTAGTTCCAGCAGGTTTTTTTGTTGCTTATTTGGGATTTTCTACATAAACAATTATGTCATCTGTGAACAAAGAGTTTTATTTCTTCCTTCCCAATTTGTATACATTTTATTTCCCTTTCTTGTGTTATTTCATTAACTAGTTGAATAAGAATGCTAAGAACAGACATCCTTGCCCTGTTCCCGATATTAGTGGGGAAGCATTTTGTTTCTTACCATTAGGTATGATGCTAGCTCTAGTTTTTTGGTAGATGTTCTTTAACTGTGTTTTTTTAATTAGGAATTTTTCTCTTTAATTTTTATTTAGGCAATTTAAGATTCACAGAAAACTTCCAAGAATAGCACAAAGAACTACTATATACTTTTCACCCAGATTCCTCAAATGTTAACATTTTACCATATTTGTTTAGCTTACTCTATTTCTCTTTCTATCTCATATATGTATATGAGAATATATATTTCTATATTTTGTATATATCTGTTTTTATATTTCATATATATATATATTTCTTTTTTCCCCTGAACTAATTGTCAGTTGCAGACATGATGCCTCTTTACCCATAAATACTGCAAAGTGTATTTCTTTTTTTAAGATTTTATTTATTTATTTGAGAAAGAGACAGAGGGAGCATGAGCAGAGGGAGGGGCAAAGAGAGAGGGAGAAGTAGACTCCCACTGAGCAGGGAGCCTGGGATCATGACTTCGGTTGAAGGCAAATGCTTAACTGACAGGCCACTCAGCCACACCTCAATGTGTATTTCTTAAAAAAATAATTATCTTACATAATTACAGAACAATTATCAGTCAGGAAATTCACATTGATACAATACTACTGTAAATACAATTTACAGAACTTACTTAGAACTGACTAGTTTCCGTAACAATATCCTTTATAGCAAAAGAAAACTTTTAATCATGTACATTCAGTCATCATACCTCTTTAGTCCACTTTGATAGGCAAGAGTTCTTTGATCTTTCTTTGGGTCTTCTGATGGTGACATTTTGGGGGTTTTTTTGTTTGTTTTTTTAAAGATTTTATTTACTTATCAGAGAGAGAATACAAGCAAGGGGAGTGGCAGGCAGAGGGAGAGGGAGAAGCAGGCTCTCCGCAGAGCAAGGAACAGGGTGTTGAGTTCGATCCCAGGACCCTGGAATCATGCCTGAGCCACCCAGGCGACCCACTGACATTTCTGAAGAGTGAAAGCTATTTTTAGACTGTCCCTTAGTTTGCATTTTCTGATATTTCCTCATAATGAAATTCATCCTATGCATTTTGGTAGGAATATCACAGAAGAAATGCTGTGCGTCATATCAGAAGACACATAATGACTATTTGTGTTTCTCCACTATAAAGTTATTATTTTCCCTTTGTAATTAATGAGTATTTTGTGGAGAGCTATCCTGAGATTATATAAATATCCTGCTTTCCTCAAACTTTCACCCACAGGTTTCAAAATTCACTGATGATTCTCAAGGTTGTTGAATGATGATTTTCAAATGCCTTCATTCTTTTGGCATGGATTAGTTGGCTTCCCACTATATGGGACAGCTTTCCCTTCTTCTACATGTATTTCTTTTTATCCCCATGAACCCATTGTTGTCTATTGTATTCAATGGGTTATAATATATTAATATCATATTAGGATAATTCTTTATTATGATATTCAGAATGCCCCAGATTTGGCTAGCAGGAGATCCTCTAAGCTGGTTTCTGTGTCCTTTTGGCAGGTCTCGATCTTTGAGAACTTCTTTGTTTTCTGACATCACAAGATGCCCAAGGGCCATCTTGTACTTTCCTTTCCCCAGCCCTGGAATCAGCAATTTCTCAAGAGTCCTAGGTTCTTTTTAGTTGAGTATGGCATTTAGGAACCAAGATTGGACACTAAGTATTATAGCTATACTTTTGGAGTTTTGTTCTTCTATTTGGGGGGAAAGGAAAGCAGAAGCCACACCACTGACAACCAATGCTCTTTGTTGGAAGTGTTGGGAGGTGGGCAATGCCTGCCTATAGAAGTTGTTGGGTATTGATGTTTTTTGAAAGCATGTTGTACCTCGGGTTGTGGTACCACAGAGATTCATAGGAAGGAGCAAAACCAAAGATGAGTAACAATGAGACTGGCCTGGAAGAATTGAAAGAATAACAGCCAATAACTTCTATTTAGTGAGATCTTGCTGTGTGCCAGACAGTGGGTTAGGAGCTTTACAAACATTATCTCTGCTCCCCAGCAGTAATTCTGGAAGGTGTGGTGAGGTTGACTGACTGACTAGTAATTACTGAGCCATGATAAGAACACAGAGAGGGAGGAAGAAGGGGGGAGAGGCTATAGAAGAGAAAAAACAGCATATTCCTGTGCTTTGGAGAAGGCAATCTGGTGTAATACGCTAAGAATTTGAAGATTGAGACTCTAATCTCAGTTCTGCCACTCCTTGTGAGATCTGAGGTGGCCCTGTAGCCTCTTTGAACCTTAGTTTCATTGCTTGGCCACCTCACAGGATTGTTATGAGAATCAAATTAAATGATGGCTCCAAAGCAGACTTGTAAACCCTGAAGCATTACACATATGGAAATGGTTGTTATTTACCTGGCCTAATGAGCCTGGAGTCTCTTCTTCTACCAGAGACCAGAGGTTTTTTGGAAATTAAATCGATCTAAGTTACAGGAGAACCTTGAAGACCCATGTTCCTTCTTATCCCCATGCTCCTGGGGACTTCTAAGACATTCCCTTGGCAAATTGTGACTCTTGGTATTCGCATCTTTGTGTAATCCCTTCCTTGAGTGTGGGCTGAAGTAGGGACTTACTTCTAACTGATAGAATGTGGCCAAGGTGATGGGATGTCACTCAGGGATTTGGCTACATAAGACTGTGACTTCCATCTTGCTAATGGACTCTCTTTCTTGCTAGCTTTGATGAAGCAAGTTGCTGTGTTGGGGAAGTCCATGTGTCAAGGAAGAAAGACCAACATCCAGACAGGAAGTGAGTCTCTCAGTCCAGCAGTCCTTGAGGAACTGAAAATCTGACAACAATCAGGTGATCTTGGAGGTGGATCCTTCCACTGTCAGGTTTTCAGATGAGACGCCACCCATGACAGATATCTGGATTGCATGCAGCCTTGTGAAAGACCCTGAAACAGAGAACTCAGCAGAGGACCTGGACCCCGCTAATTCCACAGAAACTATGAGATGAATAGATGTTTTTAAGCCACCAAGTTTATAGTTATCTGTTACTCAGCAATAGATAACTAATTATAGTAATCGTCATTTATATAAGCTCCTCTAATCATCTATTCTCGCCTGTATTTCGTACAAGTCTGTGCTCTCCCTCCCTTTAGCCAAACTTGAAATTCCTCTCTTCCTCAAAAACCTTTCTACTGTACTCTCTGGAAACTTTATTCTATAACTAACAGGGTGTCCTGTAGGTTAAGAATTATGTGAATAAACAGAAAGACATATTTTTGTTCCTGCATGGGCATACTCAGTAGTATAAAGCTATGCATTCCTCTCAAATTAATGTATAAATCTAATGGAACCAAAATCATTTTTCATTCATATTATAATCCTAAATTATATACAGTTCTAAATTATATAGTAAACATCCAGAAATAACCAGGGAAATTCTGAAAAAGAAGAATAATGAATACCAATCAGTGTTACCACTTATTGAAACACGTTGTAAGGCTACAGCAATTAAAACACACTGATACTGATTCAAAACCAATAATTCAATCAATGGGACACAATGGAAAGTTCAGGAAAAAAATCATTCGGTCTATGGGGAATTTAGTATATTAAAAGATAATATTTTAATTCATTGGTGAAAAGATAGATTATGTAATAAATGGTTTTAGGATAATTGGCTTGTGATTTGATAAAAATAAAGTTGGATCTCTACTTCATTCATTATACCAAAATAAGTTTCAGATGTATTAAAAATATAAATATTGGGGCGCTTGGGTGGCTCAGTCATTAAGCGTCTGCCTCAGCTCAGGTCATGATCCTGGAGTCCTGTGATCAAGCCCGGCATTGGGCTCCCCACTCTGCGAGAAGCCTGCTTCTCTCTCTCTCACTCCTCCTGCTTCTGTTCCCTCTCTAGCTGTGTTCCTCTCTGTCAAATAATCAATAGAATCTTCTAAAAATATAAATATTCAGTCTTCCCACCCCAATACTTTATTCATAATCACACAAAAAGACTGAAAACAACCCAAATGCCCATTAACAGGTAAATGGATAAAAAAATGGTGGTACAGCCATACAATGGAATGTTAGCCAACACTAAAAAGTAATGACCTAAAATGGACCTTGACTTGGAGAAATTATCTTGGATTATTTGGGGGGATCAATGTAATCACAAGGGAGGGAGGAGAATCAGAATCAGAGAAGATATGACATCAGACACAGAGATCTGAGAGAGATTTGAAGATGCCTCAGTGCTGGCTTTAAAGATGAAGAAGGGACCATGAGCCAAGGAATCCAAGAGTTAAAGTGTAAAATCTGGAAAAAGCAAAGAAATAATTCTTTCTTTGTCTCCAGAAACACACACACACACACACACACACACACACACACACACACAGTCTTTGATTTTAGTCCCAAAAGGTCATTTCAGACTTCTGGTCTCCAGAACTGCAAGATAATAAATTTGCACTGTTTTAAGCCAATAAGTTTGTGGTAATTTGTTACAGCAGCAATAGGAAGTCTGATGTACATAGTTTAAAAAATCAAAACTATATAAATAGATGTACACTGATATGCATTGTTTGCACCCTGTCCCGATCCACTTGTTTCCCTTTGAAAACTTTAGATAATTGGCTTTATTAATTTTTTTTCATTCATTCAATGTTTCTTTATGCCAATATGAGAAAATGTGAATATTTATCCCTATTTCCCCCTTTCTTACACAAAAGGTAACATACTATATATATACTTTTCTGTCTTACACCTTTCCGCCAAGTAACAATGTAAGGCTAGGTAAATTTAACTATGTACAAATGTTCTCTTCAATTTAGTGAGTTACACTGTACATAAAGTCAAAGGACACACTTGGGGAAAATTTGCATGTAATCCACAGTAAAAATAAAAAGCTGGACACAGAAACAAACTGAGGGACTTGGAGGGAGGGGGGTGGAGGGATGGGAGAGCCTGGTGGTGGGTACTGGGGACACCTAAAGCGTGGAGCACTGGGTGTGGGGAATGGGGAATGAATCTTGGAACAATGGAAAAAAATTTTAGTAACAATAAAAAAAAATAATAATAATAAAAATTATATAATCAAAAAAATAAATAAAAAGGCTTTTTAAGAAATCTTGAAAAAAAAAGCTGATTGTCCACTGATAGGGAATTACTCATGTAAATTATATTGCATTCACATAATGGAATACTATGCAACTATTCAAACACATGTAAAGTCAAGGATGAAATTAGAATTGGGTGATGGTCAAAAATAACTTTAGTCTTACATTAATGCTTTAAAATTTTTAAAGGATAATTTACTCCTATATTACTTGTGCAATTAAAATTTATTAAAACTAAAAACAGGGGAACTAACAAGAAAGTATAGATCTATATAACTCAGAACAATGTCAAATGTATAGTGTTAATTCAAGAAGTCACCTGCAAAATAGTAACCATATAATCCTATTTTTGATAAAACATTACTATTAGAATGGAAAAATATATAAAGACTATATAACAAGCTTAATTGTTATCTCAAGGGTTTGAGATTATGAGGGATTTTGGCTTTCTGCATTAAATGTTGATATAATGGTCAAATTTAAAAATGTTAAAAATCACTTTCATAAGTATACACTTTTCATAAGAAAAAAGAAGATATATATACATATAGACGAGAGAGAGATTTAAATGTTCTAGCCACCTTACTAGTCATGGGTCTTGATTGTAAATAATGCATTGCATCACCAATGACTTTGGTTAACTGTAGCAGAAAATGAAAGTACTGGCAGGTGTGGCCAAGTCATTTACTCTTTGCTGGATATCCATGTGCATCCTCACATTTCCCAGTCCTCTCAGAGTTAGATGAGGCCATGTGAAAAGTTCTGGCCTATAGTGCATTGAAGAACTGATGGTCAATCCTTCTGCTCTCTGTTCTGCTATGGCAACCAAGGAGGCCTCAAGTTCTAGATGAGACAGCCACAAGATGTCAGCCTGTATCTCTGAGTTCCCATTTGGAAAGGAACTGTCTTAAAAAGCCAATGAGCTTGCTATAGATTTTGCATGAGTAAAAAATAAACTTGTATGTGTTGTTGTTGAGATTTGGGGTTCATTTATTTTCAAAACATAAACCATCCTATTCTGACTAACAGAAAATTGTGTCACATATTTCATGGTGTCCATAAGAGGCCTGGAGAACCAGATGAGGTCAGGAACCAAAGGTGGTATGACATGACACAACAAAGATTTTGTTGCAGGAATGGTCTGATAGCATGATGCTGTCGTCTCCATTGCTAACTATACTTGCCACTATAGCTGGACCCTGTTGTCCCTTGGTACCTTTGCTGTACTATCAGATTTTTTACTTTGCAGTAGCTGGTTGAAAAATCACTAACTGATTCATACCTTTGCATCACTCCTTCAGCATCCAAGGTTCCAGGCAGAATCATGTGATTTGCCAGCCTGAGGTCACATGCTCATGCATTAGCCATGAGGTTATGGGGAGAAGAAATATGTGCCCTCCTCCCCAGTTTCAGTAGTGCATGCTAGGGCCCTGCTTCCAAACCTATCATGTAATTCCTCCCAAATAGGAAGTGTTTGGATGCTGAGTAGCCAAAATACCTATGCTCACTCTAGTCTTCATATCCTTCACTAACAAATCTTTCACCTCCTGACTTTCGTGAAATTTGCCTCTCTCCTCTGAAAAGTGGAAATCTGCCCAATCTGCCATCTTCTAGCCAATAATATCCTCAATCATATGCCTTATTGTCCTTCCATCACAGCCCCAACCCCAGATGAAAACAACTCTCCGCCCTCTCTATATTAATCCTATGCTCATATAATTGCTTAGATGGAAGCCATTAAAAAGTCATGGTCCCCAGCCTCTACTGTGCCCTGGGAATCCCATTTCCCTGCTCTCATCTCCAGCCAAAGATTTGGCTTTGCGAAATCTCTATATCCTTAGTCCTCCTAAATTTCTTCTTCTCCCTAGCTTCACTTCCTACTGAACTTAAAATAGAAGATCCAGGGCAGCAATCCTCTCAACTTTTTGCCACAAACTACCTGCAAACTCATGAGCATCCAAGCCTGACCAATTCTTGCTCTTTCTTTTCTGTCATAAGGAAGAGATTCCCTTTTTCAGGCTGACTAATCCTTCTGTGGATGTTCTGTGCCCCATGCCCCACTACTTCCTCAGGAAGCTTGATCTATCAATTTTCTCTCTCCCTCTTCTATCTTCAGTTCCTCCCTCTCTACTGACCCAGGCTTTAAACAGGTTCAAGTTTCTTACATCTTAAAAAAAGTTGCCTTATTTACAATAACATAAAAAATTATAAAGTTCCTAGGAATAAATTTAACCAAGGATATACAAGAGTTATACACTAAAAACTAGAAAACATTACAGAATGAAATTAAATAAGAACTAAATAAATGGAAAGACATCCCATATTCATGGATTGGAAGATTTAACAGTCCTAAGATGGTGATACCACCCAAGCCATCTACCAAAAAATGCAAACCCAAACCATCTACCAAAAAATGCATTCTAATGATCCTACTATAGCATTGCATGCCAACTATACTTCAAAAATAATCCCAATGATCTTTTTTGCAGAAAAAGAAAAGTAAAACCTATCATTTATATGGAATTGCAAGGGACCCCCACATAGACAAAATAGTTCTGAAAAAAGAAAAGAAAGTTGGAAAACTCACACTTCCCAGCTTCAAAAATTACTACAAAGCCACAATAATCAAACAGTGTGGTACTGGCATAAGGATAGACATATAAATCAGTGGAATAAAACTTGATGTCCAAGATAAGCTGAAACATCTATGATCAATTGATTTTCAACAAAGATACCAAGACCATTCAATGGGGGAAGAATAGACTTTTCAGTGATGGTGCTGGGATAGGTAGATAGCCACATGCAAAAGAATGAAGTTGAACACTTTCCTTTACACCACATACAAAAATTAACTCAAAATGGACCAAAGATTTAAATGTAAGAGTTAAAATAATACAATAAAACTAAAATAACAACCTTGGATTTGGCAACAGATTCTTATATATGACACCAAAAGCACAAGCAAAAAAAGAAAACAGATACATTGGACTTCATCAAAATTAAAAGAAAACTTTTTGTGTATAAAGGGACACCATTAAGAAAATGAAAGATAGCCTATAGAATAAGGGGAATATGTTTGCCAGTCATATCTCTGATAAGGGACTTGTATCTAGAATATACCGAGAACTTCTACAACTCAGTAACAAAAAAGCAAGCAATCTAATTAAAAATGGGCAAAAGGGGGCACCTAGGTGGCACAGTTGGTTAAGCATTCAACTCTTGGTTTCAGCTCAGGTCATGATCTAAGGGTCAGGATAGAGTCTGATTGAGATTCTCTCTCTCTCTGCCCCTTCCACTCATTCTCTCTCTCTCTCTCTCTCTCTCTCTCTCTCTCTCTCTCTCTCTCAAATAAATAGATAAATCTTAAAAGAAAACAAAAGAAAATGGGCAAAGGAGTCAAAGAGAAATTTCTCCAAAGAAAATATATAAATAACCATGAAGCACATGAGAAAAATGTTCAATGTTATTCACCATCAGGGAAATACAAACAAGTGAAATAATACTTCACATCCACTAGGATGGCTATAACTTTAAAAAGGGGGGGAAATAAATGTTGGCAAGGATATGAAAAAGTTGGAACTTTTGTATATTGCTGATGGCATGTAAAGTAGTATAACCACAGTGGAAATAAGTTTGGCATTTTCCCAAAAGATAAACATAGATTTTCCATATTGCCCAGTAATTCCATTCTTAGGAATATACTCAAAAGAATTGAAAATGAGTATTCAAACAAATGCTTGTACATGAATGTTTATAATAGCACTATTCACAATAAGCAAAAGGGAGAAACAACCCAAGAGTTCATCACCTGATGAATGGATAAGCAAAAATATGGTATGTCCATATTATGGAATATTATTCAGCCATAAAAAAGACTAAAGTCCTGATACATGCTGCAACATTGATGAATCTTGAAGACATGATGCTAAGTGAAAGAAGCCATACATAATAGGCCACATATTGTATAATCCCACTTACATGAAATGTCCAGAAAAGGTCAATTCATATAGGCAGAAAGAAGATTGTTTGCTTCCAGAGGCTGGGAAGAGAGGAAGAGTGGGAAATGACTGGTTAATGGGTACAAAGTTTCATTTGGGGTGTTGAAAATGTTTTGTAAAGGTAAAAGTGATGGTTGCACAACACTATGTATTTACTAAATGCCACAGAATTGCACACTTTAAAATAGCTACTTCTATGTTTTGTGAACTTTACCTCAAAAAAGTCACTGCCTCCATTTCTTCAAATGTTAAACATAAATTTATCATGTGACCCAGCAGTTCCACGTTAGGTATCTACCTAAGAGAAATGAAAATGTGTCTGCATAGAAAATTGTACTTGGAGAAAAAAAAGAAAGAAAATTGTACTTGGATGTTCATAGCAGCAAAATTCATACTATTCATAATAATACTAAAAGGTAGAAACAGTCCAAATGTTCACCAACTGGTAAATATATAAACAAAGTTTGATATATCCATATGTATCCATGTTTGTCAATAAAAAGCAACAGAGTATTGATACATGCTATCCCATATATGAACATCAAAAACATTTTGCTCAGTGAAAGAAGCCACACACACACACACACACAGCACATCTTATGAGTCCATTTTTATAAAATTTCCAAAAATTGCAAGTCTGTAGTTACAGAAAGTAGATTATTGGTTGCCTGGGGCAAGAGGTAAGGATGAGGAGTGACTACAAGTAGGCATAAGAGCTCTTTCTGGGGAGGTGGAAATGTTCTAAAAGTGTATTGCTGTGACACTTTACATACTGTAAATATTCTACAATTAATTAAACTGTATACTTACAGCAGGTGAATTTTATGCTATTTAATTATATCTCAAAACATTTTTAAAAGAACAACACAGAACATGCCATCCAACAATAGCAGAATACACATTCTTCTTAAGTGCACATGGAACATTTTCCTGGATTCATCATGTGTTAGGTCACAAAACAAGTCTTAATAAATTTCAGAAGATTGGAATTATATCAAGCATTTTTCCCAAACACAAAGGTATGAAACTAAAAATCAATTATAAGAAAGAACTGGAAAATTCACAAATATGTGGAGATTAAACAACAAATAACCAACAGGTTAAAGAATAAGTCAAAAGACAAAAATATTTTGGGACAAATGAAAATGGAAATACAACATACCAAAATTTATGGGATACAGCAAAATAAGTTTTAAGAAGCAAGTTCACAGCAACAAACACCTACATTAGAAAAAAGAAAGATCTCAAATAAACAATCTAATTTTATACCTAAAGGAATCAGAAAAACAAGCCAAGCCTAAAGTTAGTAGAAGGAAGGAAATAACAAAGATCAGAGTGAAATAAATGAAATAAGGATGAAAAAGACAATAGAAAAGATCAAAAAACCTTTGAAAGTGTAGGTAGACAAACCTTTAGCTCAACTTAACAGAGAGAATGAAAAGGAGAGAGAGAACTCAAATAAATGAAATTAGAAATGAAGGCAGAGTCATTACAACTGAATCCAAAAAATTACAAAGGATCTTAGGAGACTAAATAATTGTATGCCAACAAATTGGACAACCTAAAAAGAATAGATAAATTCCTAGAAACATACAACCTATCAGGACTGAATCACGAAGAAATAGAAAATCTGAACAGACCAATTACCAGTAAAGAGATTAAATTAGCAATCAAGAACCTCCAATAAAGAAAAACCCAGGACCAGATGGCTTCATGGGTGAATTCTACCAAACATTTATAGAAGAATAAATATCAGTTCTTTTCAAACTTTTCCAAAAAATAAAAGAGGACGAAACACTTCCAATATCATTTTATGAGGCTGACATTACCCCAATTAAAAAAAAACAGATAAGAAGACTATAAGACAAGAAAATCACAGGCCAATGTCTTGTCCTGAATTCAACAATACATTAAAAGAATCATGCCCATGATCAAGTGGGATATATTCCAGGGATGCAAGGATGTTTCAACATCCACCAACCAATCAATGTGATACACCACCTTAACAAAATGAATTATAAATATCATAGGATTTTCTTAATGGATGCAGAAAAAAAATTTGACAAAATTAAACAGACTGGGTATAGAGGGAACATACTTCAACATAATAAAAGTCACATATGAAGCAAATACCCTACTCAATGGTGAGAACCTGAAAGTTTTTCTCAGGAACAAGACTAGGATGCCTACTCTTGCCACTCCTGTTCAACATAGTATTGCAAGTCCTAACCAGGGAAATAAGGCAAGAAAGAGAAATAAGACATCCATATCATAAAGGAAGAGGTAAAATTGTTTCTATTTGTAGATGATATAATATTATATGTATAAAACCATAAGGACTCCACAAAAAAACTGTCAGAAAGAATCAATGAATTCAGTAAATTTACAGAGTACAAAATCATTTTAATAATTTATTTTATTTTATTTTTTCATTGTTCCAAGATTCCTTGAGAGCCAAGATGCCCTTCAATCGATGAATGGATAAAGAAGATATGGTCCATATATACAATGGAATATTAACCCTCCATCAGAAAGGATCAATACCCAACTTTTGTAGCAACATGGACGGGATTGGAGGAGATTATGCTGAGTGAAATAAGCTAAGCAGAGAAAGTCAAGTATCATATGGTTTCACTTACTTGTGGAACATAAGGAGTAACATAGAGGACAGTAGGAGAAGGAAAGGAAATGTGAGCTGGGGTAAATCAGAGAGGGAGAGGAAGCATGAGAGACTTTGGACTCTGAGAAACAAACTGAGGGTCTTGGAAGGGAGAGGGTGGGAGGATGGGCGAACCTGGTGGTGGGTGTTAGGGAGGGCATGTATTGCATGGAGCACTGGGTGTGGTGCATAAACAATGAATCTTGGAACACTCAAAAAATAAATTATTATTAAAAAAGAAAAGAAAAAATGCTATCAATGAGATCCAATTCAATCTAAGTACTCTAACAGCTAGTGTAAGCGAGGCAGAAGATCGAATTAGTAATCTAGAAGACAGACTGATAGAAAAGAAGGAACAGGAGGAGGCCTGGAATAAACAGCTTAGAAGCCATTAAAATAGAATTAGGGAAATAAATGATGTCATGAAACGTTCCAAAATGAATCTTAAAAAATAAGTTGCATTTCTGTATGCTAACAGTGAACTATTAGAAAGAGAAATTAAGAAAACAATCCTGTTTACAATTGCACTGAAAGGAATAAAATACCTAAGAATAAATTTAACCAAGGAAGTGAAAGATCTGTACATTGAAAATTATAATACATTGATGAAAGAAATTAAAGAAGACACAGATAACTGGAAAGATAGTCTATGCGTATGGATTGGAAGAATTAATATTACTAAAATGTCTGTACTACCCAAAGCAATCCACAGATTCAGTGAAATCCTTACCAAAATTCCAATGGCATTTTTTCATGGAAATAGAACAAACAATTCTAAAATTTGTTGAAACCATGAAAGATCCTGAATAGCCAAAGTAGTCTTGAAAAAGAACAAAGCTGGCAGCGTCATATTTCCTGATTTTGAGCTATATTACAAAACAATAGTCATCTAAGTAGTGTGTTCTCAGATCCCAAAAGTTCTCATCACAAGGAAAAAAATAACTGTAACTATATGAGGTAATAGATGTTAGCTAAACTTATGTTAACTAAACTTAATCATTTTGCAATATATGTATGTCAAGCCATATTCTATACACCTTAAATTTATGCAGTGTTGTATATCAGTTATGTCTCAATAAAACTGGAAAAAAACCAATATGGCATTGGCATGAAAAGAGACACATTGGTCAGTGGAAAGAATAGAGAGCCCAGAAATAAACCCATGCATATACAACAATTTACAACAAAGGCATACACTTGGGGAAAGGATAATCCCCTCAATAAATGGTATTGGGAAAACTGGACAGATGCATGCGAAATAATGAACTGGACCTCCATCTTACAACATATCCCAAAATCAGCTCAAAATGGGTAAAAGGCATGCATATAAGACCTGAAATCGTAGAAGAAAACATACAGGGTAAGCTCCTTGACAGTGGTCTTAGCAATGATTGTTTGGGTTTGACACCAAAAACAAAGGCAGCAAAAGCAAAATTGAGTAAGTGTAACTACATTAAACTAAAAACCTTCTGCACAGCAATGAAAAGTCATCATGCTGCACACTTTTTGAAATGGAAAAGCAACCTATGAAATGGATGAAGATATTTGCAAATCATATATCTGATAAGGGTTAATATTCACAATATATAAAGAACTCATACAGCTCAACAGCAAAAAAAACCAAACAAGATTAAAGATGGGCAGAGGAATTGAATAGACACTTTTTCAAAGAAGATATACAAATGGACAACAGGTACATGAAAGCTGCTCAACATCACTAATCATCAGAGAAATGCACCTCAAAATCACAATATTGCTCCAACTTGTTAGAATGGCTATTATAAAAAAGACAAGAGATAAGTATTGGCATGGAGAAAAGGGAATTCTTGTGCACTGTTGGTGGGAATGCAAATTGGTGCGGCTACTATGGAAAACAGCATGGAGGTTCCTCAAAAAATTAAAACTTGAACTACCATATGATCTGTAATACCATTTTTGGATATATATCCAAAGGAAATAAAAACAGAGCCTCAAAGAGATACTCGCATTCTTATGTTCATTACAGCATTATTCACAATAGCCAAGATATGGAGAGAAAATAAGAGTCCAACAAAGGATGAATGGATAAACAATATGTGTTATACATCTGCATATTATATATTCAGATATATATTCAGGCTATTATTCAGCTACTTGAAAGGAAATCCTGCCATTTGCAACAACATGGATGGATCCTGGGGGCATCATGCTAAGTGAAATAAGCCAGACAGAGAAAAATAAAGATTACATTGTACCATGCAGTGTGTGGAATCTAAAAGAAAAAATCAAACCCAGAGAAGCAGACAGGAGAAAAGTGGTTGCCAAGGGTGGGAGAGTGAGGAAGATGGGGAGAGGTTGGTAAAAGGGTAAAAACTTTTGTCTAGAAGAATAAGTCTGAGGATCTAATGTATAACCAGGTGATTAGAGTTGACAACACTGTATTGTATAATTGAAATTAGCTAAGAAAGTAGAACTTAAATGTTCTCACCAAAAGCAATAAATAAATTAAATAAACCACGACAATGCCACAGTTTCTCTAGATCCTGCCTTTGCATGGGCAAGCGGTTCGAAAATGTTTGCACTCGTGTTCGTATTTCCTCATCTCCTGTTCACTTTTTTCTTCTTTTAATCTTTTTTCCAGTCTCCTCTTAACCCATTGCATTTTGCCTTCCGCTCCTTCCTTCTTAACCCATTGTAATTTGCCATCCGCCGTCACTTCCTGTTCTATGCAAGCCAACCAGTGACCTTGTTGCTAAATCTAGTGGATGATTTTCAGAATTTGTTTCTTCTACTATTTGGAATGTTGACCTGTTCCCTCCATTTGGAAGATAATTTGCCCTTGGTTTCTGTGACACCCCACTCTCTTGGTTTTATTCTTTACTCTTTGGCCATTACTTCTTGGTCCCTTTTGTGGGTCCCTTTTCCTCTTCTTTTCCTCAGATGTTGGTGTCTGATAGGGTTATGTCCAAGGCCCTTTTCTCTTCTCAGTCTGTACAGCCACGGTGGGTGATCTCATCCATTCCTATGGCTCTAATAACCATCTACATGCTGAGCACTCCCAATTCTACAGCTCCTGACTACATTTTTTTCTGAACTCCAGATCCGTATACCCAACTGCCTCCTGAATATCTCCTCTTGGATATCCCACAGACACCAAAATCAAATTTAGTATTTTCCCTCTGAAACCTGTCCTTCTTTGGGTGTTCTCTGTCTCAGTGAATCATTCCACCATCCTCCAAGCCATGTCAGCCATAAATCCAGGCTTCTTCTTTGACTCACTCTGTTAACTACCATATGTAATCCATTCACTAATAGTGCTTATTTTTGCCTCCTAAATATTTTCTTATTCAGATATTCTACATAGGGGTTCATGGGCCCTGGAGGGTTTTAGAAAATCCATGAACAGGCTGAGTTGTAGGCAAAATTTGGTATGATTACATGTATTAACACTTTTCTGGAAGAGTGTGCAGGCCATACATAACTTTTGTCACATTCTCATACAGGTCTGTGACTTAACAGAAAGTGAAGCACAGGAGACCCTGGGTGGCTCAGTTGGTTAAGTTTCTGCCTTTTGCTCAGGTCATGATCCTGGGTCCTGGGATTGAGCCCAGCATCAGGCTCCCTGCTCAGCAAGAAGTCAGCTTCTTCTATCTCCCTCTGCCCCTGCTCCTGTGTGCTCGTGTGTGCTCGTTCTCTCTCTCCCTCCCTCCCTCAAATAAATAAACCAAATCTTTATTTAAAAAAAGAAAGCAAGAGAAAGTTAAGCATATTGCTCTAACTCCATCCACTTCTCTTCATCCACCCCTCCATTTTGACCAGATGTAGTCACTACAGAGGGTTATTTCTCTCTATATAAAAGTCTCTTTGCTCTCTAAGGGCTGAAAATAAGGAGGGGATCTTGCTGAGGAAGTGGGCTGAGGCTAGCAGGGCTCAAAGCACTCTATTCCTAGAGGCTCCTGTGTGTTTCTGTAGTCTGCTCCTCTCCCCACTTTCTGCCAACAGATCATTTATTCTTTCCTTTTTCCTCCCCTCCTCATCTTTCTTCATCTTCTCCAAAACTTTATTCCCTGTTCTTTTTCCCTTCTCCCTCATGCCTCATTAACACATAATTATAGGGGTAATCAGATCTTTGATACACATAGCTTGAAGCCTCTTAAAATCAAGACTAGAGGCACCTTCACCCTATTCATTTGTTCCCACTTGCAGAGAACCGCCAGCAACCCCTCCAAAGGAAAGGGGGCTGAGCTTGAGGTATGAGGTCTGTAAGTAGGGAGACACTAGCCCCAAGTACAGCTGTAGTAGGTTAGGAGAAATATGTGGAGCAGACCAAGGAGTCATAGACCTTACAATTTTTTATGTTTTGGAAGAAATTTTTAGAAGCGTCTAACCTGATCTTCTTTTCATCTCATACAGATGGTCTTGATTTCCTTCTTCTCTTCATCTTGTACACTCATCAACAAGTGTTTGGGCTCTATTTTTAGATATATTTCTTTTTTCCTCATTGACCTATGTGTCTATTCTTTCTTTTAATACCACTGCCTTATGTACTGTAGTTTTATAGTATTGTAGCTATCTTGAAATCAGTAGTGTGAATTGTCCAACTTTGTTCTTCAGTATCATTTTGGTTGTGCTGGGTCTTTGTCTTTTCCATATAAACTTTAGAATCACTTTGCTTATATCTACAAAATAGTTTGGTTGTATTTGAACTGAAATTATGTTAAATTGTATATATCAACTTGGGAAGAATTGACATATTTAATAACATTGAGTCTTCCTATCCAGGAACATCCAATATCTCTCCATTTATTTACATCTTCTTTGGTTTCTTTTATTTGTGTCTTGTAGCTTTTCACTTTCAGATCCTGTACATATTTTGATATTTTGTTATATTTATACCTAAGTATTTCATTGTTTTGGAGCTGCTACAAGTAGTACCATTTTCTCAAAAATTCCGATTCTAATTTTTAATTGCTGTTTTATAAGAAAGCAATTGATTTTTGTGTACTGAAGTTGTATCTGTGACTTTGCTATGTATGTTCTCATTAGTTCCAGAAGGTTGTGTGTTTCTAGATTGTTTGGGGTTTTCTACAATGCTACAAATTTTGATAAATTATATATCCATTTTCATTTAGTTCAGAATATTTTAAACTTTCTCTTGAGACTTCTTTAACACAAGCATTATTTAGAAATGTGTTGTCTACTTTCTAAACATTTGGGGATTTTCCAACTATTTTCTGTCACAGATTTCTGTTTAGTTCCATTGTGGTCTGAGAGCATACTTTGTATGATTACTGTTCTTTTAAATTTGTTAATATATGTTTTATGGTCCAGAATATGGTTCATCTTGGTGAGTGCTCACTGCAGACTTGTTAAGAATGTGCACTCTTCTACTGTTGGATGGAATAATCTATAAATATCAGTGAGATCAGGTAAAATATATCAGGTTAAAATATAGCCCAAATCTGTCCCCTTAACTTTCTCCACCATCAGTATCCTAGCCTAAGCTATCATGGTCTCTTACCTGGACCTCCTAACTGATTTCATAACTAGCCTTCTAACACGTCTACCTGTTTCCAGGTTTGCCTCACTATAATCCATTATCCTCACATCACACAGAATGATCATAGATCATATCACTCCCAGCTCAAAGTCTCCATTGGCTTTCCATTGTACCTATAGTAAAATCTAAACACTTTCCCATGGCTGGCATGACCATGAACAGTCTTTTAAAATTTATTTTTAAATTCAGGTATAATTAACATACAGTGTTATGTTAGTTTCAGGTGTACAATATAGTAATTCAGCAATTCTACACATGACTTAGTGCTCATCATGATAAGTGCACTCTTAATCTCTATAATTTCACCATTTTCCTACCCCCCTTCCCTCTGGCAACCACTAGTTTATTCGCTATATTTTAGAGTCTGCTTTTTTTGTGTGTGTGTCTTTTTTCCTTTGTTTCTTAAATTCTGCATATGAGTGAAATCACATGGTATATTTGTCTTTCTCCAACTGACATATTACTTAGCATTATACTCTAGCTCTATCCATATTGTTACAAATGGCAAGATTTCATTCTTTTTTATGACTAATATGCCTTATACAGTCTTGCTCCAGAACTTCTTCCCTGCCTCATCTAGTATCAGTATCCCCTCTTGCTCTCTCTAGTCAGACTTCTTCCTAGAGCCCTTTGAATATACCAAACTCATTCTCACCTTAGGGCCTTTGACCTTGTATTTCACCTTGTGTGGGATGCCATGCCTCTGGATCTTCATGAAAAGACTGTCTTCTTGTCATTCAGTCTTGCCTTAACTGTCACCTCCTTAGAGAAACCATCCCTGCCTACTCTATTTAATTCTGATCCCCATCCCTACCCAGTCACACTGCCTTTGTATATTTTTTTTTCCATTTTAACTTCCATTTTAACTTTTGGAAATGATCTTCTTGTATGTTTTGGTTGTTTGTGTCTATCATCTTTTCTCTAAAATGTGAGCACCAAGACAGCTAGGACCCTCTTGCTCCTAACTACTCTTAACCACTCTTAACCACTGAGTTATCTATACCTAAAACAGAGCCCGACACCTAAATATTTATTAAATGGCTGCACTTCTACTTGAACATTTCTAGTGACTTGGAGCTGACTGCTTTGATATATGAGATAGCCAATGCATCTGTGGGTAATTTTGTAATTTAGAGCTTATGTTTCTCTTGAGCTAAATACTGCATCCTTGGCCATAAAAACAGATTAGAAAAGAAAAAAACATGACCATTACAAAAGATGCTGAGGAAGCCTTTGATAAAATTTAACACCTGTTAGTGACCCCCCCCAAAAAAAAAGAAAGAAAGAAAAGAAAAGGAAAACTTATCATACTAGGAATAAGAGGGAACTTCCTTAACTCAATGAAAGCATCCTCCAAAATCCTACAGCAAACATATATAATGGTGAAACATTCAAATTTTTTCCTTTTAAGATGAATAACAAAACAGAGATGCCCATTATTGGCCTTTTTGTTCAGCATTGAATTGGAGATCCTGCACAGTAAGACAAGGACATAAAATAACAGGAGTAAGGTTTTGGAAGGAAGAAACAAAACTGTCATTTATATCTACTTTCTCAACTCTTTCACCCACTCGTCCTCCTTCTGTTTCCTGGAGGCCCACAGACCAAAGCTCTCTTCTGCATGACAGCCCAGGTCTTCTTCCTTCTCTGGGCCTCAGTCACCTCAGCTGGAAAATGAAGGGTTAGCCAAAAAGCTCCTTGTGGTTCCATCTTGTCATGATTTATGAGTCTGTATCATCTATACTACTAAACACCTCTATTTTCTTTAACAATCTCTAATAGTGATGACTTCCAGAGCCTTCCTTTCCTACCAACACACTCCATCTTTTTTTTAAAGGTATGATGCCCGAAACTAGGCAGAAGATGAAGAAAGGATAGAATACAAAAAAGATTGGAGTAGAGGGAGTTTAGACTGAAAATAGCCTAAAAAATGAAATGGTAGAGAGAGGCAGCAGAGGAATGGGCAAGGGACAGCATTTGAGGGAGAAATTGCCTGGTGGGAGAGAGCTCCTTGACTTTTCTTCCTGGGATGGGAGGATGATCCCCTGCATGGTTTTGAGGACAGTGACAGGAACTGAGTCTGTAGTTGGTCACAAGAATTTGGTGGCTCTGTCAATCTTTCCTTCAAGCTTTGTTACCTCTGCCCCTAGGTTGTAGGACCTTCCCTTCCATAGCTGAGGTTGGGGGAGGAGCATTGACAAAATCCACCTCAGGGTGGCAAAGGAGGTTGCACTGAGCTAGGTCCCTGTCCAGGAGGCAGGAGCAGCCATCACAGTGGGAGGGAGCAGCAAGCCAACAGCTGAGTGAGACAGGGCCTGGGTTATTTTTTTTCCAGTTTGTTGGCATGTGGGTGGATTTTTCTCCTTTTTTCTTCTCTCTTGCTCTCTGCCGTTTCCACAGAGATGTGGGAGTTTGCAAATTTGTCTCCGTGGAGGGGAGAGGCAAGAGCTGATTTGGGGGGTCCTTGACAGGGACCAGGGGAGCACCAAAGGACACTGCAATTCTGGTAGCAAGAAACTAGGACCTGTTCCCTGATGACATCACTGGGGCAAGGAAGGCTCTCCCTCTCTCTCCTTTCCTTTTAAGGCCACAGAGATGCCTTCTCACCTCTGCTCAGCTCTTGGCTCTCAAATCCATCCCACCTGGTAATTGCAAAAATCTCTCTCTGCTTCTTTCCTTGCTCTGCAGTGCTAAATGCCTTTTCCTCAGGGCCCTGAACAAACTATGGGAACACCTGACACTCGTGCCCAGAGGCTGCTCTTCTCTCCAGTTCCTGTGGGGGTTTGGGGGTGGGAGGCCAAGGAGCCTTGCTTTTTTTCCAGTTATGTATTTAAAGCATAAAAAAAAAAAACCCCAGTACCTATAGCACATGCTAAGTGTCAGATAAGTGTTTCAGGGGAAAGCTTTCTGAAAAGATTAAGAGGTGGGTAGTTTAGGAAAGGCTCCTTGGAGGACATGGGATCTAGACGAATTGACAAAGCAGGCAAGGGCGTGCCAGGCAGGGACAGAGAACACGGCACTGTAGATCTGGACACCTGCATGCTGATCCCAGTTCTGCTATAAATTTGTAATGTGATGTTGAACAAAGAATTTGCTTCTCTTGGGCTTTCTTTTCTCATCTTTTCTCATCTGGGAATCAGACTGGATATCTAAACGTCTACTGATCTCCGGAGCCTGAATCCTGATTCCTGGCCTTAGGGATTATGAGCCATCAAAGGACATCACGTGCATGCATCGTGCACGGAACTCCATCAAGGGGTAGGATGACCAGAAGTCACTGTTTACCTGGAATTCAGAGGTTCCCCGGAAAGTGGAACTTGGGTGTTGAAACGATCCCGGGCAAACCAGGATGGTTGATCACCCTAACAAGTACCATTATCCACAACTTGATATTATAATGATCATGATCATTATTACCACTAGAGGGCAACTCTCTCTTATGCCTGGGAGTAGGTCTTACCTCCCCCCCACCCCCACCCCCCGACCCCGACCCCCTAGCCACCACCACCAAAGGTGCAAAAGTGCCTCCTCATTCCAGGACCAGTCAATCCTCTTGGTCTCTCTCCTGTAGAGGACATCACTGAGGAACAGAGAGATCTGTGGATTTCGAATACCAGCGTGTCCTTTTGGTCTTGCCAGCCCCATGTCTAATTTTGCCAGTCATGCCTGGTACTCAGGTGCCCAGTCTGTCCCACTGTGACAGAACTACCCTACTTCTCCAGGTACCCGCAGCTTTGGTTTGTCTGAATACAACAGGCACTTTCTTTTCTTTTCTTTTTATTTCTTTCTTTTCTTGTCCTTCCTTCCTTCCTTCCTTCCTTCCTTTCTCTCGCTCTCGCTCTCACTCTCACTCTCGCTCTCTCTGTGTAATCTCTACACCCAATGTGGGGCTTGAACTCACCACCCCAAGATCAAGAGTCCCATGCTCTAATGACTGAGCCAGTCAGGTACCCACAACAGGCACTTTCTCAAGGCTGTACTGTTAACTCCCTGCTTTATTGTCTGGCAGTGTAATTATTTTACAAGGCCAGATCTGTTGATACAAGAGCTGTCTTTCTCCCTCTTACGGAATTGATTTCTGTATTACCATATATCCCTTATCACAGAGAATTGTAGTTGTAATTTATCTATCTATATACCCTATTAGGTTGTTGATTTATGCATTCAACAAACATAGATTGCTTATTGCTTACCTACCATGTCCCAGGCTTTTTGCCAGACTCGTGGTACAGTGGGGAGCAAAGCAGACGGAGTATCTGCCCTTGTAGAGCTAACAGTTTAGTGAAGGAGGCAAGAGGAAAGCAAACAAAGAACTGCACAAATCAATATATAATTACATACTTGCTAAGCTCAAGGAAGGAGAACGACTCTCAGAGAGCGTTTATCAGACGGATCTGCCTCATCTGAGAGTGAGAGACGGTGCCGCTGAAGAATCGACATTTGGACTGAGATCTGAAGGATGAATAGGTGGTAAGCAGGCAAAGGCAGTGAAAAAAGCTTTCCACGCCAAAAGAACAGCAGGTGTGCAGGGCCCAAGAGGGGAAGAGCCCAGGTCCCAAGAGGAGCCGTTTGCTCCTTGAGGGCACAGCCTTTCTCTTGTTCCTCTCTTGCTATAGCTCCAGATCTGGCACACAGATATGCCAAATCAGTGTCTGTTGAATTGAAGTGGATGAAATTTTGTCATGGAAAGCATCATGGGCTGGGGGTGCAGGTGCCAAAAGACCTAGCTTCTACTTTCAGCGCTTCTTGGCAATGCAATTCCATTTTTCAACTGCTTACTGTGTGTTCACCATGTGCAAGGACCTGCGGCCCCATCTACTTGGGAGATTGAAGGTTAAACAAAATTGTCTCTGCCCTTTAGCCACACATTGTCGGTCAAGGGGCTGACAGGTAGACAGGCAGGCCTCTTCTACTCTCTGGGCTTCTTTCTTTCCAGTTCTAAAGTGAGTATTTGGGGTTATAGGATCTCTAAGGCTCCTTCCAGCTTGATGTGCTCTTTCTTGAATAACAGCAGTGGGAGCAATGAAACTGATTCTTTCATTTCTGCCCTGTTGGAGCCAGATGGAATAAGACTGGGGAAATGCAGCCTGGGATTCTGTTTATGGACCATTTTTCCATGTACAAGGATCTCAGAAGCAGCTAGGGTTTGCTGCTTTTGACTAGAATATTCTAGCACTTGATGAACTTTTGTTTCTTTCTTTCCTGTCTTCTTTCCCCACCTGCCTCCCCCCCCAGTCTTCTTTTCTATACCTAGAGCTGAGTTTTGGGTATATTAGGGCTGGAAAGGGCCTTTTAAATCATCTTATCCAACCCCTCTATCCACTGTCTACATTCCCTATGTAACAGGCCCTCCAAATAAGGCCATCCCAGCCACTATTTGAAGACCTCCTGTTATAGTGAACTCACTGTCATTACTAAGCTTTGTCTCTGAGAGGCTTCTTCCCCCTGGAAATTTGTCTTCTTGTACTTTTTATCCATTGCTCTGGCTGTGCCCTTCGGAGCTGAGCACAATAATTCCACTGCATTACCCATGGGACAGCCTATTGGATATTTGAAGCCAGTAATCATGTCTTCACAAGCCTGCTCTCTTCTAGGCCAAATATCATCTGTTCCTGCAAATGTTCTCCACTAGTTCAAATACCTATAGCATCTGTAAATATAGTTTAGTTTATGTAAGATTTATATCCTGCCTACTTTAAAGCGGATATTAGGAGACTCGTCAGTTATAACATGAAAGACAATTAGGGATAAAAATGTGGAAGAAAACAGACCAGAGACCATGTAAAAGAAGCATGAATAGATGTTGCCAGGTACCCAAAATGAACTGGATTATAATTGGACTCTTAATTTGGCTCAAAATTTTATGGCAGCTAGGACAAATTTGGAAACACATTGGGTTATGTGGTTTTATGTTCTGACAGGACCAAGCTTCCAAATCATCTTCAGAGAGAAAATTTTTCCTAAAACAAAAGTCCCGCTTAGCCTATTAGGATTGCTTTCTGTGAGACTGTCCAAGACTGACAGGTACTTTGGATATATCTTGCCCCTTCCCCCACTAGGGGAAAGAGGGCTGGAAGGATGGTAAATTAATTAGCTAAATGCTGTCTCGGTTTTAAGCACCGCTATCTCTTTAGGGATCCCCACAGAGATGAAAGACTTCCTTTTCCCTTACTTCTTCATCCTCCTATGTTCCTCACAGATAGTCACTTTCTTAGCATTCTGCTCTTTAACATCTGCAATCTTAAGACTCTTTGGAACACCAGACCTCAGGAAATAACCCAAGTATAGCCTAGTGGTCACACAGCAAATATGTGCAAATCACTTCTCTGGGGTTCCCAGTGTCCTTATCTGAAAAGTGAGTTAATCTCTAATGTCACTTCTGCTCTAACATTCTGGACCTGTAAACTCTTTGATGGAAAGATCAATGATTGTTTTTTGGTTTTTTGTTTTAATTTTTGATTTTCCCATCTCATGTCTGGCCACTAACCGATATAAGAGAAGATCTGTTTATGGACAGTGCTGTGAGAACTCAATAGGAAAAACCAGTTAGAATAGATGCCACCTTTGCATCTGAGGAAAATATTTCCTGGCTCTCGTTATCATGACGGGTTCTTGTTGACTGGATACTGGTAATGGTGAGATGTGGTTTTCAGGGCTCTTTCCTGCTCTGGCTCCAGATTCCTTGGCAAAGCTGGCCCTAGGAGAAATGGAGCGATCATGCCAGAGGCTGAGGTTTCTGGGAAATTACCCTGGGAGCCGGCAGGCAGGAAAAAACAAAAAGGTAGTGCCACAGTTTCGGCCACACAACAATGAACCAAGACAAAACTCACCTTGTAGTGTGTAATATTTGGTATATATGATATCCATGTGGACCTCTCCTTGCCGCCTACCATGTTACTCTCTTGCTCAAAAATGTTCTTGACTTTTCATTGCCTATAAGAGAAGGTCCAGATGCTGCAGCTTGGCAATGGAGTCTTCTCTAAGCTAAATCAAGCCATATCTTCCCACTACCTCCTATCCCTTACAACACACACACACACACACACACACACACACACACACACACACACACACACGCATGCTCACGGATGTATCTCTTGTACTGTCTTCAACCAAACTATGTTTGGTTCCTTAAACACACACTATTTTACTGACCATTCCTTTTCTCCCCCCATACATGGCTCCCTTCAACATTCAGCTCTTCCACTTCGACCTGTTGAAGTCCTAAGCTCAGCTCAAATACCTTCACATCCATAAAGACCTCCCAGCACCCCAGGCCTGCTGTGCCTCAACTCTGGCACTTTACGCCTTGTCTTGTTAGTCCTATCTGTGATTTCTGGTTGTAGCTCTCTGACTATTCTGGGAGCTCCCTGAGGGCACAGGCTATGTCTGATCCATCCAGGGCTCTCCATCAATCCTTTCCTGTTTTGTCTTTCTCCAGAGCACCTATAATTACCTGTGTTAGTCTCCTAGGGCTGCTATAACAAAGTACCCCAAACCGGGTGACTTCAAACAATAGAAATTTATTCTCTCAGGGTTCTAGGAGCTGGAAGCCTGAGGTCAAGTTGGTGGCGGGGCATTGCTCTCTGAAGTCTCTATGGAAGAATCCTTCCTTGTCTCTTCCTACCTTCTGGTGGTTGCTGGCAATCCTTAGGATTTCTTGGCTTGTAGATTGCAATCTCTGCCTCTGTCTTCACATGCCATTCTCTGGGGTGTGTGTGTGTGTGTGTGTGTCCAAGTTTCCCTCTTCTTATAAGGACACCGGTCATTAGATTAGTACCCACACTAATGGAGTATGATCTCACCTTAACTTGATGACATCTGTGAAGACCTTTATTTCCAAACAAGGTTACATGCACAAGGTGGGCATCAAGTTTTGAAGGCTACTATTCAATCTAGTATACCATCCAACATGTTCTGTATATTTTGTTTATGTCTCTCTGTCCCACTAGAATGTTACCCTCATGTGTTTAGGGATTGTTGTCTATTTTGTTCATTACTCTATCCTCACTGTCTAAAACAGTGCTGGACACATAGTTAGAGACTTAACAAGTATTTTGTGAATGAATTTGCCTATCCATCTGCCCAATGCCCCACAGGAAATCTGAATGAAGGAAGCAAGAATAAGGATGAGAATGCAGGTACTGCCTAGAGCATAATAAAGGGTTCATTAGCTGAATAGAAGTTTTCAATGTGTTAACACTTATGGGGCCCCACTTTTTTGTATAAAGTACTGAGAAAAGGTAAAAAGAAGTGAGAAGAAACATCTGAGCATCCAAACTATGCCTCCGTGTGACCCTGGGCAAGTCATTCAACCTCTGGGTTTCACTGTCCTTACCTATAACATGGAGGTAATAACACTACGCACCTCATGGGATTGTCATGAGGATTAAGTGAGTTCATACATGTAAAATGCTTAGCACAGTGCCCGGCACATGGTAGGCTCCATAGATGTGTTAGTTATTGCTCCTGTAGTTGCTATTATGTGCTATACTCTGTGCAAGGTATTTGTTTTTTTTTAAACCAACTTTATCGAGATAAAATTCACATATCATAAAATTCCCCCTTTAAAGATGTACAGTTCAGTGATTTTTAATTAACAGAGTTGTGCAACCATCACCACAATAGAATTTTATTTTTTTATTTATTGTATTTTTAGAGATGAAGAGAGAAGGGGGTAGGGGCAGAGGGAAAAAGAGAGGGAGAATGTTAAAACAGGCTACATGCCCAGTGAGGAGCCCACCTCAGGGCTCCATCTCACAACCCTGAGATCATGATCTGAGCTGAAACCAAGAGTCGGAGGTTTAACCAGCTGAGCCACCCAGGAGTCCCACCACATCTAATTTTAAAACATTCATTCTCTCTCAAAAAACCCCATACCTGTTAGTAGTCACTACCTTTCCCCAATACATGCCCCAGCCCCTGGCAAACACTACTCTGGTTTTCATCTCTATGAATTTGCCTATCCTGGAATTTTATATCAGTGAAATCACGATATGTGGCCTTTTTTTTTTTTTAAGAGAGAGAGAGCGCGCACGTGTGCATGGGGGGGAAGGAGCAAAAGAAGAGGGAGAGTGAGAAACTTAAGCAGGCTTCACACCCAGCATGGAGTCCAATAGGGGGCTCAATCTCATGACCCTGAGATCATGACCCAAGCCAAAATCAAGAGAGCCGCTAAAGGAGCTGAGCCGCCCAGGCGCCCCACAATATGTGGCTTTTTGTGTCATTTAGCATAATATAGCATAATGTTTTTAAGGTTTATCCATGTTTTAGCATGGATCAGTACTTTTTTTCCTTTTTATGGCTGAAGAGTACTCCATTGTGTGGATATGGCAATTTTGTTCGCCCATTCATCAACAGATGAACATTTGATAGTTTCTGCTTTCTGGTTACTACAAATAATGCTGGTATGAACATTCATATATACATTTCTTGGTGGATATATGTTTTCCTTTCTCTTGGCTATATATCTAAGAGTGGAATTCCCGGGTCATATGGTAACTCTATGTTTAATATTCTGAGAAAATTTCAAACTGTTTTCCCAAGTGACCACACCATTTTGCATCCCAAAAAACCACCCAGTGGTTGTTCCTATCCATTCAGTGGCCAGTGCAGTGGGAGCTGCGGACCAGTCTTCTATAGTGGGCTGAGCGCTCCAGTCTTCAGTAGGGAACTTCTAGGAAAGGCACCGAGGGCACCCGCACAACTTCAGGCCAGTTTGTGACCTTCGGTTGAATAACAGTAAACTCAGGAGCTGGAGCAGTACATTCACCTCAAAATTCTCCTCAGACACAATCTTTTCAGCAGTGGCCTGCTCTTCCTTTTCAATCTGTTCAAGATCTCTGTGGAAGTAGAAATCAGGCATGACCTCCCATGGATGCTCATGGGAGATGATGCCACACATGCACAGAAAGAACTTCCTGGTCCAGACCCACGGAGGGTTCTGCCTTGTTCTTGCACAGGATGGCTGTGCCCACATGGCACAGAGGAGAGTCTGTTACACAGCGCAATGGTAGGCAGGTGAACATAAGATACCCCTGTGATGGGCTGGTGGTCATCCCTGGGACCAGTCATCACCAGATGTCATGGCTCCTGGGAGGCTACCTGGAGCTGGCTAGTGAAGCTTCCAGGAGTGAGGTGGCCACCAGTAGGAGTGGCTCCAGGAACAGCAGCAAACTTTAGCACAGCTCGCTGGCCACTATTCCTGGAGGATATGACACTGGCAGCAGTCAGGTTTTCAAGGGCAGCAAGGGTACAAGCCACCAGCAGAAGCTTCTTCCAGGTTCTCTTCAAATTTAAGATGTAGATGCCTTCACTTTTCCTTTTGGAGATGTCCTGTTCCACTTGGAAGTCAAGCTTGGTGTCACCTAAGAGGGTTCCTGCTGCAACGACTTTAAGGACAGCCTCCTCCTTCATCTGCAGGACACTAAGAGCTCTGGAAACCCTGAAAGTTATGACAGGAACCCAGGACAACTCCATGTGGGTAGCACAGAAATCTTCAGTGTGTGTCTGTGTGTGTCTGTGTGTGTGTGTGCGTGCGCGCACGTGCATTGTGGTTTTTGAGATCTGCATTTCTCTGGTGGCTAAAGATGGTGAGTGTCTTTTCATGAGCTTATTGGTCCTTTGTATCTTTCTTGGTTCTCAGAGCAATGTCTCTTCAAATTCTTCACCCATTCAAAAAAATTGGATTGTCTTCTTGTTGGACTCTAAGAGTTCTTAGAGTGTGTGTATTCTTCTGAATATTCTGAATACAAAACACTTATCAGATATACCATTTGCAAATATTTTCTCCTATTCTGTGGGTTGTGTTTTCTGTGCCAAATGTTTTTACTTGCTTTTTTCTAAGACCACTCCTGCGAGGCAGGTGTTATTGATTGGGGAAATGGAAGTTCAGAGAGAAGATAGAATTTAAATCTATTTTTGTCTGACTGTAAAACGGATGCTTTCTCCTCTACCCCAACCTGCTCACAAAGATGAATGAAGACATGTTTCTGGCTTTAAGGAGCTCGGCCTGGCAGAAGACCTAAAACAAGCACACAAATGAATGTGTTTTAAAGCAGAGTTCCACTTGTCCCATAGTAGTACCACAAGAGAAATGTAGAGAAGTGCAAAGGGAGGTTGAGAGGAGAGAGAAAGCAAATGCTTCTGGCCAGGGAAATCAAGGTTGGCTTCAGTAAGGTGGCATTTAAGTCTTGAAGGATGGGTACAGTTACACTGGATGATGACAATGGACAGAATGAAGAGCATTTCCAAAGGAGGGCAGAAAGTGAGAGTTGAACGAATGAATGGAGTTTTGATCCTAAGACCAGCTGCCACAGGGAGTTCCAGAACTTGTTGGGATGGGATCCTGGGACCGCCTTGGTTGGAGGACCCAGGGACTGGCTAACCTTCCACATCCTGCGGTTGATGGAGTGGGGGATCTGGATGCTGCCTTGGACAGAGAGTTTAGGAACCGGCTGGAGTGGGGGGATGACTGTGATGTTGTGTGTGGGGAAAGGGAGATGATGTTCTGGGGGCTGCCTGGGAAGGGGGAGCTGCGGCCTGCCTGGGCTGGAGGGACACGGGGCTGGCTGGAATGGAAGAATGGTCCGTGGACTGGCTGGGATGAGAGATACCGGGATTACCCGGGATGTGGACGAGAGGAAGGTCGCCTAAACTAGGACGTCCAGGCGTTGGATGGGATGGGGAATTGGGATCCAGGCGTTGGATGGGATGGAGAACCAGACCCAAGGGATGCAGAGTCCGTGGGATGCCCGGACCCGTTGACTGCCTGCGATGGGGGTTCCGGGGATGTCTTAGATGAGAATCTTGGGCTGAGAGGACCCCAGGGACATAGGAACGGACTGGGATAGAGGGCTTCATTGGACTGCTTTGGATGAAGACCCTGGGAGCGGTGGCACGGGAGGATCTCCGGCAGCCTGTGATGCGACCGGCGCGAGTCTCAGGGCGGGTCCTCCTTCGGGCGCGGGTGGCGGCGGCAGGTGGGGCGCGCGGGGGCGGGCCGGGCGCGCGGGGTGGGGGCAGGGGCGGGGGGCGGGCCGGCGGCCGGGGCGGTCCCGCGCGGCCGCGCTGCGCAGTGACTCCGCAGCGGGCGGAGCGCCGTGGGCCGCGTCCTCCTGAGCCGTGGCGGTGGCGGCGGCAGCGGCAGCCTCAGCTCCTGCTCCCCGTGCGGCCGGCCCCAGAGCTGTCTCCCGGGCCCCCCCGGGCCCCCGGGCCCTCGAGCCCGGTGCGCGCCCTCGCGTCCCGCCGGCCCCCTCCCCCGGCTGGGCCCGGGGGAGGGTGGCGCCGTGAGCGAGCGGGGACTGGGCTCTCTTGCCCCTTCCCCTGCCCCTGGGCCGCCAGGATGGAGGCGGGGTCGGGGCCCCCGGGCGGTCCGGGATCCGAGAGCCCCAACCGGGCGGTGGAGTACCTGCTGGAGCTGAACAACATCATCGAGAGCCAGCAGCAGCTGCTGGAGACCCAGCGGCGGCGCATTGAAGAGCTGGAGGGCCAGCTGGACCAGCTTACCCAGGAGAACCGCGACCTGAGAGAGGAGAGCCAGTTGCACCGCGGGGAGCTGCACCGGGATCCCCACGGCGCGCGGGATAGTCCCGGCCGCGAGAGCCAGTACCAGAACCTGCGCGAGACCCAGTTCCACCACCGCGAGCTGCGGGAGAGCCAATTCCACCAGGCGGCTCGGGACGTGGGCTACCCGAACCGGGACGGCGCCTACCAGAACCGGGAGGCAGTGTATCGGGACAAGGAGCGGGACGCCGCCTACCCGCTCCAGGACACTACCGGCTACCCAGCCCGCGAGCGCGACGTGGCCCAGTGCCACCTGCACCACGAGAACCCAGCCCTGGGTCGCGAGCGTGGCGGGCGGGAGACCGGGCCAGCTCACCCGGGCCGCGAGAAGGAAGCCGGCTATTCGGCGGCGGTGGGCGTGGGGCCCCGGCCACCGCGGGAGCGGGGCCAGATGAGCCGTGGCGCATCCAGGAGCTCCAGCCCCGGGGCCGGCGGCGGCCACAGCACCAGTACCAGCACCAGCCCGGCCACAACCCTCCAGAGAAAGTAAGGAACGTGTGTTCGTAACCCCCCCCCCCCCACACACACACACTCCGTTTACCCCAGCTCTTCCCCTTTAGTTCCCTTTCCAACTTGTCCGGCTGATAAAGTAATAAGCCGTGTCTGATTCCATGTCCTCCTCTCCTGTGCCAGCCTGTCAAGAGGAGCTGGGTCCTCCTCAAGCAGCCGCCTCCGCTTCTCTAGCCACCCCAGCCTGGGTTGGCCAGATGAGTGCAGGTGTCTCTTCTTGAACCACCGTCAGTGAGGGCCTACAGCCTTCATCACCCCTCCACTTCTTCACCCCCTAGCTGTACCCTTGCCAGAGGATGGCTTTCCATTTATTTATTTATTTATTTATTTATTTATTTATTTAGGATGTGCTGCTTGGGATTTTTATTATCTGATGGTGTCACCGCAGATCCCCAAGGGAAAAAAAGACCCCATTCTCCCCTCTCCCACCTTTGGGTCTCCTCTGCAGGTGCTAAACGCAGGCCTGATTTTGTCTCTGGAGGCCTCAGCCCCATCCTTTCCCAGAGAGGCAGGTAGGGACCAGAATGGCTGCTGGAGGCTAAGACGGCCCTCTGAGGGGAACTGCAGCACATTCTGGCCAGGGGAGCAAAGATGGGAGAGCAAAGATGGAGGCCAGGCCCTTGGCTAGTTCCTCAGAGACCACCCTCTCTCCACCCTGGAGAAAAACACCACCCAGTTAAAGAGGAAGGGAAGTCTTGTTGGATCAGTGCCAGTTTCTGTGCCCAGACCTGTATCAGCCTATTTGGGACACCTTGGCAGTATCTCTTGGGTTGGTGGGACATGGGCTGGATCCACTTCTTCCTTGCAGACACTGCCATGATCTGGTTGGGATAAATGTCAGGCTAAGAGAGTCAAGGGCATGCAGGCTCACGGGGCTGCCCTGAAGGCCCCCTGCTTTCCCTTCTGCTGTATTGGAAAGAACACTGAGCCGGGAGTTAGGAGACCTGGGTCCTCCTTCCAGCTGTGCTGCAGATTGGCTTCATGACCTTGACTGAGTCCCTTCCTCTCTCAGGTCATCAGTTCCCCCCATATCTTGTCTGCCTTGAATGCTCTTTAAGGTTCCCCCGCTTGGATTTGATGGTTCCGTGACTAATCGAGCCACACTACAGAGCAAGTCTGAAGTCCTCTAGCGAATGGATAGCCTTCCCCCTCCTCTCACTGCTCAGCTGGTCCTACCATGTGCCACAACCGGTGGAGTGTCTCTTGGAGGCTGGGCTGGGGGTGGGGAAGCCTTCTGCCTCAGGAAATCTGCCGGGAGACAGCTCTCTGCAACTCCCCCGTGGTGAAGCAGCAGGCTGGGGTGCTGGGTTGAGATGGCTGGGCCCCAGGAGCGGCAGCTGCAGCTCGAGGGCTCAGCTGGGCTCTGCTGCAGTGCACCCTCAGCTGAGTTTTAGTGTGCATTGCCCCACAGTAGTCCGGGGACAAGGGACATGGGTTCTCCTGTCCAGGAATGGTTGCTGCGAGCCCATTCCCCATAGACTGACCGCCTGCATGGGTCCCATGCTGGAGGAAGGAAGGGGCCAGACCCACCAAGTGAGGCTGTTTCAAGAGAGGCCAATGGTGGGGGTGGGAGCTGGAGACTGGATGGGCATGGTGGTCCTTGAGCCTGGCTGTGGAAGACTTTTCCAGAGTGGTTAGGCCTGTGATAGGCTCATCATGTGTGGCTCAAGGTAGCAGAACCAGGAGCAGGGGGAAATTGGGGGATAAATCAGGGAGAACTTTCCAACCTGGCTGGCTGGTGATGCAGTGGACTGACTCAAGAGGTGGGGAGGGGAGCTGGCTGGAGATGTCCAGTAGAGGCCCAGTGGGTGTCGGGAAGAGCTGGAGAAAGCACCGTGCCTGAAGGAGGTGTAAAGCCCAGTGAAATGACCTGGGTCTTCCCCAATTCCAGGATTCCATTACCTTTAGATTCTTCATCTTGCAGCCGTGGATCTGAATCTCTTGGCTGGCTGATAGCCCATTTGCTCTTGAGCTCTCTGCTTCTGCCATCCGCACAGGCCTGCCTCTCGGTCTGTCCCTCTTTTGTGCACCCTCTAGGCTGTTCGTTGGATTTCTTTGCCTCACGTTTACAACTGGATTAATAAGAGGGTTTAGATAGTACTTTGAATCTCTCCTAACCATATATTAAATATTTGTACACTCATCATTGCCTCTTCAGGGCCTCACAACAGGCACTGTGTAGTGGACAGTTTCAACCCCATTTTTAGAGATGGGGAAACCGAGGCTCCAAGACAATAGGTTTTTGCTCAAGGTTGTGCTGCTGGCTCCTAATGGAGCTGGGACTCAAACCCAAGTCCACCTGCTCCAAGGCCTGTCATTTTTCCACCAGAGCTTACCGACTCACAGGAGTCTCTTGGCTTTGGGACCTGGCCAAGTCACAAGCTGGGAGAGGCCTGGAGAGCCTTAGGTATCTAGAGGGTTTAAGCAGGAGGAGCTGACTCTGGGATGAGTAGGGGCACCGAGTGGGGAGGGAAGGGGGCCCTGTGTCTTCCTCCTGTTTAGTCTCCCTCCCAGCCAGTCATCAGGAGGGGCCTGTTGCTGCAGTAGCCATTGCTGCCACCACAGCTGCCAAGGAGACTCCCCTGCCAGGCCCGTTCTGGGTTTGTAAGGAGTGGGTGAGAAGGCTGCCGAGGGAAGCCAGGGCAAGCAGGGTGGGAATTTTCGCAGCGGAGGCTGCAGCACTGGGGGAAGATAGGTAGAGCTGGTATAGGCTATAGGCGTTTCTGGTCCCCAGGCTCCCTCTGGCGGAGGAAGAGGGGAGAGAGAGGCCAGGGCCCAGCTGCCGCTTGTTGAGTGCCCCATGTGCCTAGGGACTTGATTTCGACCCTGTGCATCTGTCACCACGATGCACACTTTACAGCTGAAGAAACTGGGGGGGAGTTTCAAAGGAGTGAAGCGACATGCCAGAGGTCACGCTACCCCGAAGATAGACTCTTGGTCCTGTGCACTTTCCCTCTGCTGCAGCTGATAGCAGCAGTCATGCCCCCCCATGTCCTCCCCGCCCCCCCAATCCCACATCCTCCCGCATTGTCTCTTCTGGACAAGTTCCCAGATGCCCGTCTGCCTCCTGCTGTGCTCTGGGTGTGGCCTTTTTAGTGCAGCATAGAGCCAGAGGAGGCTCAACCTCCTTCCAGCCACTGGTCTTCTGGATGTGAGGGATTTGCTTGTTTGTTTGCTTGTTTATTTGTCAGTCGCTGCTGGGCTCCGCCAATGTTCGGGTCTTTTATTCTTGGCATGGATGCCCCTCTCCAGATGATTAGAGAAGAGCTCTGCATTCCTGGTTGATCTTGGCCTGGCCCCCCTTGCAGTTCTGGCATCTGGAATGATTTACGGGTGTGCTGGGGGCCACTGATGAGGCGCTCCACACTGAAGAGAGCTGTATTTCCCACGCTTTTTGCTCTGGCTCCACTGTAGGCGGTAGTGGGCTGAAGCTGGTTGGGTGGTAACTCTCCATCCTCTGCCCTCCATACCCACACATACCCCCCACCCCGCCCACCAACCCTGCAAGCTGGCTCTCACTGGAGGACATCAACCAGAGGGCCCAGCCTGGTGTTCCTGACAGCCAGGGCAATGCATGGTCTACTGCTTGGCTGCTGGGCTGTGTCAGTGTGCTCCCTGCAGGGGCCGAGGGCACTAGGAGGGAGTGGAGTCGGGGAGAGTGAGACCAGGGAGGGGCCATGGGGAAGTCTGTCTTCTCTGGGGTCTTGGGTGCTTTTCCCAGGGCGGGGTTTCTCCTTCTTCCCAGGAGGGTAAGCCATTTATTTTCCCCCACTGTGTTGAGAGCATTATACTTGTGTGGGAGGAAATGATAATGTCGAGTTGAATGAGAATTAGAGGAGTCTTGTTTCTCTGTGTAGATCTGGGGCAAGAATGGGGTTGTTGTCATCCACAAACATTTCCTGGCTGTGTGCAGAGAGCAGGAGGGGCCACCAGGTTGAACAAACACCACGCTCTCTATGCTCATAGAACCCCTTCTTCCTAGCCAGAGATGCAGGGGTCCAGGTTCAGCCCACCACAGTGACAGGGGATACAGCAGCACAAAATGAGCAGCAAGGGTGGTGGGGGTGTAGAGGATCGGGGCTTGTCCTGTGCTACTCTTTCATCTCACCCCCACTGCCCACCCCCCACCCTGCCTACTGGGGCCTCTGAATTTGCTGAGAGCATAGTAAAGGCCTGGAGCATGGAGAAGGGGCCACACACGTGCTGAGTGAGTCTGCGCCTTCTGTGTGCTTTATGTAAGAATAGCTAGCACATTTTTTTACTGCATTTACTGTGTGCCAAGCACTGTTTGTTCTAAGTGCCTTCCATGTATTCATTCATCGTCACGTGAATCCTTCGATGTGGATATTGTTATTAAATCCCATTTCACGGGGCGCCTGGGTGGCTCAGAGGATTAAGCCTCTGCCTTTGGCTCAGGTTGTGATCCCAGAGTCCTGGGATCGAGTCCCGCATTGGGCTCTCTGCTCAGCAAGGAGCCTGCTTCCAGCCTCTTTCTTTGCCTGCCTCTCTGCCTATTTGTGATCTCTCTCTGCCAAATAAATAAATAAAATCTTTTTTTAAAAATACCATTTCACAGATGAGGAAACTGAGGCCCAGAAAAGTTGGTTAACTTGCCCACGGTCACTCAGTGTATAAGCAGCAGGACTGAGGAGGAGCTCAAAGGAGCCCAGGTGGTCAAGCTCCAGAGTCCATTTGCCGCACTCTCACCCATCATGCAGTCTGGCTGCTTATCTCATTTACAGAGTCCCTGCCAGGTTAGTGAGGGTTAGTATTATCCTCATTGTTCAGACAGGGCAATGGGGATCAGAGAGGTACAGTGACCTGCCTGAGGTTACACAAGTGCATGGGACCCAAAAGTGTCTGGCTCAAGTCTGTGGGACGCCACGGTCTCCTGCAGGCAAGGTGGAAAGACCTTAAAGATACTCCAGCCACGGCTCTGAACCTCCCCCTCCCCCGCCCGCCCCCTGCCGCTCTGCAGAACTCTGGAGATCACCGCTCCAGTCAGGGTCTATCTCCTGACTGCCGCCTGGATTTTTGCCACAGTCTTCTCTCATAGACACCTTCCCTGCTCTTGCTCCATCAAGCTCTGGTGACACACAGCCAGGCTCCTCCACCTGCCACGCAGGGCCCTCTTAGGACTGGCACCCAACTCACTGTTCTCCTCTCATCTTTCTCCAGGCCCCTTCCCACAGACAGTGTTCCAGCCTGAAGGGCTGGTATATCCCCTCGTTAGCCCGCTCGGCCTGCTCATAGTCTTGAGGTCTTCACTCATGCTACCTCCTTCTCCTGGGCTGCTGCTCCATCTGCTTCCCAAGGCTGAGCTGCACTGTCCCCTCTCCCGTGTTGGTTTGATGGGTTACCTCCAGCGCTTGAAATTAGCACTTTGCCCCGGTTCTTTGTTTGCATCTCGTGTCCTCCCTACTGGATCGAGAGCTCCTTCAGATTGAGATTGAACTGACATGTATTGAGAGCATGTTGCCTGTGGCAGGTGCTCTGGGCATGAGTGAGAGAGCAAGTAGCTTGGAAACACACAACACAACACATAGTAGCTGCCCAGGAAATGTTGAATAGACAAATGAATGTCAGATTAAGCCTCGGGGCACTAATGGCCAGTGGTGCCTGTCTTTCCTCATTCCAGGACTCTGGTGGTGTGAGATGACTCCACTCCAGAATCTTGGCTCCTGTGTGGCCTTGTCTTCATGTTCCCAGGAGTGGTTTGGCCTCCACTCTCAGTGCTTTTTGCACTCACCCGTCTTTCCAGTAGGTAGGATGTCAGGGTAGCAGAGTCAGACAAACGTTTGCGAACATTAAGGCAAATCCACTCATCATTACCTTTCCCTCCCATGCCATGGCCATGTCATACCATGGTCCTGAGCCTCGGTGCAAGATCTTCTCCTCTGAAAGGAGCAAAGAGACACACATAGGACCTGTGTGCAGTCTGCCCAGTGTACTGGAAAATGACATATTTTCCATTGAGTCTTTATTGAGCTCAAACCCTGGGCCAGGCGTGGGGTCTTAGAGTCAAAATAAGATACAGCCTCTTTGGCTCTTTCCCTGCCAGAAAGATAAACCCTGGTCTTAGGGAAGGATGACGAGTAAATGACTGCTTTCCACTTTTTTCCCCAAAGATTTTATTTATTTATTTGACAGAGAGAAACACAACTAGAGAGGGAACAAAAGCGGGGGAGTGAGAGAGGGAGAGGCAGACTTCCCATCGAGCAGGGAGCCCTGTGGCAGGGCTCCTCCAAGAACTCCGGGATCATGACCTGAGCTGAAGGCACATGCTTAACGACTAGGCACCCAGGTGCCCCCTGGTTTCCACTTTTGATGTAACTCACTCAGGGCCAGGTAATTTGCTAGTTACTCTGACTTTCTCCTGGAAGTTATTTGGTTTCTCTCCAAGCAACCATGTTGAAGGCATTCCAACCACGTTGGAAACCTGCTTTCAAGCACTTATTAGCCAAAGCTTTGTAGGGGCCTTAGCAATCAGGGAAAGTGCAATGCAAAAGGAGGACTTTTCTGCAATTCTAGGCAAGTCACTTAACTTTGAGAGCCATGGTTTTCTCAAGTAGAAGATGAGGATAAAACTATGTTTTCTGATAGATAAGATTCATGTTGTGCCTCTCCCCCCTCCCCACCCCGCTGCCAAATATATCAGCAAATTGCCTCTCTGCCTAACATACCCATCAAGGTTCTGATTAGGATGGAAAAGCTCAAAGACAGGGATAGCAAATAATCTGTGGGGCTACCCTGCCCCCTAGAGGTGTAATGTAGCAAAGAAAACAACTCGGCCAAGATCCTCACCTCACAGGTTCTTCAAAACGAAGGTAACAAGCCGGAGCTCCAGAGCTCCACGAGCTCATCAGGATGAGTCCTCTAACACTTTGGAAGGAAATTTATCACATTTGGCGCCTGATATGTACCATTTCCCTAATATCAATGCATTTCTTTGTAGCGTGATTTTTATAACCTTTTAAAGGGATCATATGACCACAGATCTGGGCCTTGTGATTTCCTACTGAATTCTAGGATGCTGCCCTCACCTGAAGAAAGCCAATATTTGGGGCGCCTCGGTGGCTCAGTTGGTTAAGCGACTGCCTTCGGCTCAAGTCATGATCTTGGAGACCCACATCGGGCTCCCCGCTTGGCGGGAGGCCTGCTTCTCCCTCTCTCCCTCCCCCTGCTTGTGTTCCCTCTCTGGTTGTGTTTCTCTCTGTCAAATAAATAAATAAATCTTTAAAAAAAAGAAATCCAATATTTTCCTCTCTATAGCCACATTAGAATCACTGTCATGAAAAGTAGGGAAAACTACTTAGTAGTAGTAGGGAAAACAAATTGTTTTGTTTGTTTTCCCTCCCCCAAATTCCCTTAGAACACTGGGAAGGAGGCAGTTGTCCATCTGATGGGCTGCCCAATTCCTAAATGGTTATGAATCTTCCCATGATTATTGTGCAAGTAAAATAAGATGACATAGGTGAAGTGTTCAGCACACAGTGTCTGCTTACTTAGCAAGAGGCATTATTATTAGTAGTAACTTTGCCAAACTCTGTGCTGCAGAGGAGCCAGAGGGAGAGGCCATGTGGGAGCTCACTGCATTTCTGAAAGAGAGGTCAGTCCAGTGAATGTTGCATGCCTAGTGCTACTGCAGGCAGGAAGTTCCGTGCTTAGTATTATACAGTTCCTGGCTTGTCAGCATTCACAGTTAGGTAGGGAAAATGAATGTACTGGGGTTTCCTGTGTGCTGGGCCAGACGGGAGCACAGGGGTCTGTGGGTGCCCAAAGGAGGGACATCTACCTAGACCGTCAGGGAGAGCTTCCTGGAGGAGGTGATGCCTGAGCTGAGACTTGGAGGATGAATAGGAGTGAGTTAGATGAAGAAGGATCGTATGTGGGTTCGTGGAAAAGGAGAGCAAAAGGGAGGCTAAGGCAGAGGGGGCCAGGTGAGTGAATGTGCGGAGACATGGAACCATCAGGGTGTAGGGGGGAGGGGAGCACCTTTATGAGGTCAGTCCAAACTAAAGTACGAACAGCAAAGCAAGAAGGATCTGGAGGAGGGTCTGAAGAGTCAGCCAGCCCAGATCAGGAGGACACTTGGCTAGCAGGATGAGGAGCTTTATTCCGTTGGGAACTGGGAGCCAAGATAGAAGAGGAGAAACACAGTGACAACACATTGGCAAGTGCCATGACAGGGCTGTGCTGCCGACTGCTGGGCCTTTTTCATGGCCAACAGGATTTCAATAATCCCAGCATAAAAGCCAAGAAATTTGGAGCCAGAGGGACCCTTAAAAATCATCCAGCTCAAGCTCTTCATTTCACAAATGAGAAGGTTGAGGCCCAGAGAGAAAGGACTTGTCTGAGGCTGATGTGTGAACAGAGGAGCTCTGACCAGAAGAGTCATGCTAATGTTAATGCCCATGTTCAAAGGACCATCCCTTAAATGTGCTATTTTATTCCTTGAAATCCTGGGAAGGTTGCAGGGCTCATTCTCTCTATGTTCTACAGATGAGAAAACTGGTGCTTGAGGAGGCTTGCCGGCTTGCTGGGGAGGAAGCCATGAAGAGGAGGCATCACCCAAAGAAAGGGTCTCTTGCCTCAATGGCACACACACCCTCCGCCCTGTCTAGCTGAGCCCCTCAGAAATCAGATCTCCTAGACCCACAGTGAGGGAGGAAACCCAGATTTCCCATTCTCCACCTAGGCCCACCTTTCTCCCTGCTGCTCTTTGCCTTTGAGGTCCTTGCTTAATGTAACAGACAGCTCAGAGACAGTTTTCTGCCTGAGAGCCAACCCCGTCATCCCCTTTTTTTCTGTCTTGATGGGAGAGGATGGGCTTGTGTCTGTGTCACTTGTGTGCCCATTGGCTTGGGCAGAGCATCTCCAGCCCGGATGCCTTGGTTTTTGGAGACAGACAGACCTAAGTTTGTCTCTGTTTTGTTTTGTCTTGAGTATAGCGGACACAGTGTCACACTCGGTTTCAGGTGTAAGACACAGAGACTCCACAAATTTATACTCTGTGCTGTGCCCCCCCCCACAAGTGTGGCTGCCAGCAGACAGACCCGAGTTTGAATCTTGGCTATGCCCCAACCCACTGGAGAACCTCCGCTATGTCATCTTGCCTTCTTTGAGCTTTAGTTTCCTTGTCTGGAAAATGGCATGACAATGCCCATCTCTCTGGATTAACTGAGACCATTTGAATGGCGTTTCCTGATACTTGTAGGTGCTTAATAGTCATTTCTTGGGGGCGCCTGGGTGGCTCAGTTGGTTAAGCGACTGCTTTCGGCTCAGCTCACGATCCTGGAGACCTGGGATCGAGCCCCACATTGGGCTCCCTGCTCAGCGGGAAGCCTGCTTCTCCCTCTCTCACTCCCCTCTGCTTGTGTTCCCTCTCTCGCTGTGTTTCTCTCTGTCAAACAAATAAATAAAATCTTTAAAAAAATAGTCATTTCCGGGGGAAGAAAACCCATGAAATAATCCAAGATTGTGCCAAAACACATGCTCTTATACATTATTTCTCCATTTTTTGGTATTTTTTAAAAGATTTTATTTAACCATTTGAGAGAGAGAAAAAGAGAGAGAGAGAGAGAGAGAGAGAGAGAGAGAGAACGAACACAAGTTGGGGGGAGGCACAGGGAGAAGCAGACTCCCTTCTGAGCAGGGAGCCCCATGTGGGGCTCGATCCCAGGACCCCAGGATCATGACCCAAGCTGAAGGCAGTCGCTTAACTGACTGAGTCACCCAGGTGCCCCTCTTATACCTCATTTCTATAATCATGATATTACCTGAGATTCTTTAGTTTTTATAGGAGATAACTCATCCAAATATCTGGCTAGCACGTCATTAAAGTGGGACAACTTTAAAAGTTTAAAAACCAAACCAAACCAGTCCTTTCCTTCTCCTTCATGAAATCTCCCACAGACAGTGATTTGCAAAAGTCCATGCCTGGCAAAGATTTGTGTCCCCCAAGAATGGGTGTATTTCCTCCTTCCTAATATGAGGCTGTCATGGCTCATAGCTCGCTGTTGTTCCCCGGCTACCGGCCAATTTGAAATACAGTTTGAGCATCTTTGTTGATTTCTTCTTCTGAGTTCCTATTTTCTAGTTCAATTTTTTATTCTCTCTTTATCTGTGTTATTGGAGTAAGCCACCTCAAATCCTTTGTGACTCAAACTGGTATAAATAACTAAGAGGTGTAAATACTTGAATGAATGGAAGGCTGGAGAGGCTGGACGGACAGACCGACCAACGGTGGGGCTAGGAGGGCGGTACCAGCTGGGGCAGCTGAGAAGGCATCCTCAGGGACTACTGTGGCTCCAGAAGGAGTTGAGGTGTTATTTGGGGGTGGGGGTGTAGGTCCTTCACTAGCCTGTCTCATTCCTGCTCTAAAAAGAGGTCTGCACTGGAGAACAGGCCCTCACATCACGTAGAACCATCACCCTCCCTCTTTTTGTCTGTCTCCTGAGGGAGACTGAGGTCCAAAGAAAGAGGAGGGGCTTGTGTTTTTTTAAATTAAATTAAAACAGTACATATGCATAATTTTAAAAAGGGAAATAACGGGGCACCTGGCTGGCTCAGGCAGTAGAGCGTGCAACTCTTGATCTTGGGGATTGTTGGGTTCTAGCCCCACTTTGGGGGAGACGAACCAACCAAGAGAGACTGTGGACTAGGAGAAACAAACTGAGGGTCTTGGAGGGGAGGGGGTGGGAGCATGGTTGAGCCTGGTGGTGGGTATTGAGGGCATTAATTGCATGGAGCACTGGGTGTGGGGCATAAACAATGAATCTTGGAACATTGAAAAAATAAAAAATAATAAAAAATAAAATAAAACGCAAAAAAATACAATCTTTTTTTTTAAAGGCAAAGAGTACACAAAGACATATATAGTAAAAAGCCAATGTCTGTGGGGCATAAACAATGAATCTTGGAACACTGAAAAAATAAAATAATAAAATTTTAAAAAGCCAATGTCTACCTGTTCCCCCCTTCTGGCCCCCAGAAGTGACTGCTTTTACTGTTTAGGTTTTCTGGTGGTGATTTCACATCTCTAAATAAGCTGCTTCAAGGGTTATTTCTTCATTTATCAACTTTATATTTTTAAACATTTTATTTATTTGAGAGAGAGAGATCACAAGCAGCGGGGAGAGGGGAGAGGGAGAAGCAGACTCTCTGCTGAGCAGGAAACCCCATGCAACCCTGGGATCACGACCTGAGCCAAAGGCAGATGCTTAACTGACTGAGCCGCCCAGGCACCCTTCATTTATCAACTTTAAGCATTATTTACTGACTTCTTTCTACTAGGACAAATGAGGATTTAGCTTCTTTACAACACCTGACTCTTTCTGTCCCTCTCATAGATTGTGATAGTTATACTACTACTTCGGTTCCTCTGATAGTTACCTTTGTAACTTTATTAAGTAGTGTTTTATTTATTTATTTATTTATTTATTTATTTATGTATTTAAAGCCTTTATTCATTTATTTGACAGAGAGGCCACAAGTAGGCAGAGAGGCAGGCAGAGAGAGAGGAGGAAGCAGGTTCCCTGCAGAGCAGAGTGGCCCGATGCGGGCCTTGATCCCAGGACCCTGAGATCATGACCTGAGCCGAAGGCAGAGGGAGGCTTTAACCCACTGAGCCACCCAGGCGGCCCTTAAGTAGTGTTTTAAACTACGGTTTCCTATTCCACCCGTTTTCCACCCTACCTCCTCAGCACTCGGTCTGTAAGACATAGTTATTAGGGCCCCATCCTTCCCTCTGTCTTCCCTCCGCCCTTGCACCTCCCACGTTCTGTGCTCAGTACTTTCGCATTCTGCAAGGTTGACTGCATTCACATCCTGTAATATTTTGGTCTTCGGTGCTGTATCCAAATTGATTTTAAAAGTTGACCACCAATACACTGTGTTCATGTGCTTCAGACTATAACTGCACCACGGTTTCCACAGTACACAATCGCAACCTCTGTTCTCCCAGGAAGATGTTCCTAGCTTCAAGAGCACATGCATTTTCCTTTCTCATGCTCTACAACATGGCTCAAAATCATTCCACTGTTTACTTTGTTTTATATTTGGGACCAGGACTTTCTTTCTACCTTGTTTGTTTGCTCGCTTGCTCACTTACGTCGTTACTGTCCCGTGGAGTTCCTTGAAACTGCAGGATAATCATAGCACATCTTCTGGGGAGAGTTTGCTTGGAGATTTCTAGAAGAAGGGGTTTTTTTTAATATCACACTGAAATATGTGCATACAGAAAAGTGCTCATATCACAAATGAATTGCTTGGTCAATTTTTACAAGCCGAACACACCTATGTAACCGGCTATGTAACCTATGTAATCAGTCTGTTTCCCATTCACCCAACTTGGTACTCAGTGAGTCTGTTCAGTCGGATGCCTTTTTTTTTTTTTTAAGCAGAGAAGCAGGCAGAGAAATAAGGGGAAGGAGGCTCCCCACCAAGCGGAGAGCCCAATGCGGGGCCTCGATCCCACGACCCTGAGATCATGACCTGAGTGGAAGGCAGAGGCTCAACCCTCTGAGCCACCCAGGCGCCCCAGTGGATGCTTTTTATCTTTCCTTTCATAATTTCTTTGGGAGTTTCCTCCCCTTCGTTTTCTCTGTTTCCTCTTTCTGGAATGTCTGCTAGTTAGATGTGGTACTTCCTGGGTTGATCCTTGAGGCTGCCTATCTTTTCTCTCATACTTTCTATTTTATAGTTTATGAATGAGTTAGGAGAAAGTCTGATTGAGTTGCCTGTTCTTCCAGGCTGGCTTGTCCACTTGCTGCTTTATTTTAGGTGAGACTCCAGGAGGCTAGCTGCTATCATGGGTGCCCTCTGAATGCCAGAATGCAAAGCACTTCATCCTGGGAACACTAGCATGCCCCTGGGTGCCCTAATTCACCACAGTTTCATGTTCTTAGCCAGGAGCTTTCTGATATTTTGCTGTGCTAGGCAGCTTGGATTCTGGATTTGGGGCTTAGGGGAGAAGGGGAGGATTTCATGTACTTATCTTCAGCATACCCCCCCCGATTTTCAGATCCTGACCATTCCTCCCTTCCTCGCACCTCCCATCTCCAAGTCTGGAGTCTCTCTGGGCCTCTGCAGGCCCAATTGGCTCCCTTCTTGGTTGCAACCGCCTGAGCGGTGTCCCTGGCTCTCCAACTATGAACACTCTTCTCTTTGGTTTTTTGTTTTGTTTAGTTGGGGGTTTGGGGGTTTTTTTGTTTGTTTGGTTCTATGCAGAAATTTGTTGGAATTGCTCATTCGTTGATACCACTCTCTTCCATCCTCTTCACCATTATGACTTCATACCTTATTTTATTTTTCACATTCATTTTAGTGTGCTCCCGGGAGCACAGCCTAGCCTCCTTTGCTTAGGCAGTAGGAGCAGGTAGGCCAGAGATGGGCCCCTAGGGTGCAGGAAGTGGCTTTGAGTCTGAGCTGAGGTTTCTGCAACAGCAAGCTGCTCTAAGCTGCTACCCCTTCCACCCACTCTCCTCCCCATCATGGCTGAACCTCCATCCCTCTGCCTCTAGCAGAGGGAGGCAGGAAGGGAGGGCTGGAGAGAACCAGTTCCATTTTCCTTTTCTCCCCCCCCCTTTTTTTTCTTTTTGTCATAATGCTGAGCTGATCTGGGCTGCAATATGGTGCCTAACCCCACCTTCCCATTTTGGCGTGCTCCCCTTCTGACCTTGAATGATTGTTTCTTCCAGAAGCACTTCCCCTGAATCCTCACTGGGGAAGGGGGAGGAGGACTTGGGCCGCTTGGGCTGCACTGTGTGTAGGGGAGATTGGAGCCAGGTGAAGGAGAGAGGCCAAGCTCACAGGCTGGTATGGGAGATGAAGTGCCACTTAGCTCTGACATGACAGAAGGAAACCACAGCTGTAGCAGTTAAAAGCATTGGTTTTAGAGTCAGAGCTTGAATCCCAGCTCCAGTGCTCATTAGCTGTGTAACTCTAGGCAAATCATATTGCCTGAGTATTCACATCTATACAATGGCAAAAAGAATAACCTGTCTCCCAGCTATCAAGAACATAACACAAGCCCAAATGGCCGTAGGTGCTTAATAAATAGTCACTTTATTCTTTTTGGATTTCTAGAAGGCAGACTATGCTAAAGGCAAAATAAAGCCTGCTTGACAGGAAGGAGCATGATGTCAGGGAAGGCAACATTTGACTTACTGCTCTTGGGGCTGAGCTCCCCAAGGGCTCCCCAGAAATTACAGAACAGTATTGCCTGGTATTCAAGGCTCTTTGTTGTAGTCTCTGCCTGTCTTCTTTTTAAAATAAAAAATGAAGTAGCACTTGCTTCACTACTTCCCGAAAAAGAAATTTAAAAAGTGATAGCCAAATATTTCTTTGAAGTATGCAGCTGGGGCGCCTGGGTGGCTCAGTTGTTGGGCGTCTACCTTCAGCTCAGGTCATGATCCTGGAATCCCAGGATCAAGCCCCGCAGCGGGCTCCCTGGTGGGAAGCCTGCTTCTCCCTCTCCCACTCCCCCTGCTTGTGTTCCCTCTGTGGCTGTGTTTCTCTGTGTCAAATAAATAAATAAAATCTTTTCTAAAAAAGTGAAGGGCGCCTGGGTGGCTCAGAGGGTTAAGCCTCTGCCTTCGGCTCAGGTCCTAATCTTAGGGTCCTTGGGGTCGATGCTGCATGGGGCTCTCTGCTCAGCGGGGAGCCTGCTTCCCCCTCTTTCTCTGCCTGCCTCTCTGCCTATTTGTGATCTCTCTGTCAAATAAATAAATAAAATCTTTTAAAAAATCAGTGAAGTATGCAGCCATCTTCATTTTCATCCTCAGCATCCCAGAACTTGTTCAATGAATAGTGGTAATCAAGGACCGTAGGAAGAGTAATCACCAGCAAAAGGATAATCGGCAGCTGAAATTGCCCTGGCCTTCATTTTGCTTCCCTGCCACCATCTTGGCCTTCAATGTCTGGTGAATCCATTGCAGAAAGTGGTTTCATTATCCAGCAAGCTTTCTGATTTGTCCGGTGGTTTATCTGGTTGTCATCTCTTATTAACCCTTATGAGATTTTCTTACATGTCACCATTCTCATCCTCCTGACCTCTCCACCTACCTCTGTGTCATTTCTAGGTCTGATTCTGGGTTCAGATGAGTCCCTTAGGCAGGAGTGTTATCTTTCAAGAGGCTTTTACAATCACTTTTCACGTTGTCATTATTTAGATGGCTCTTGAACTTGGGAGGTATCTTTGCCTTTCCCTGAGGGCTTTTCCATTCCCTGGCCATCATCACAAGTAAGTCTTTATACCATTCATGGTCTAGGAAAGCTCACGTATGTTCCTTTTAGTCAGGCCATGGCTCCACTCATCTCTCTAGCCATGGCCTTCCCTTCCTGACCAGTACTCAAGTTGTATTGAACTGTCTACGGTTCCCTAAGCGTAATGGACTTCTTTGTGCCCCCATGCCTATATTCTGACTATTTTATTAGCCAGGAATGCCCTTTTACCCCTAAGTAGCAGATACCTACTTAACTGTAGAAGAATACCTTCTCTGTTCACATTGTTCTAGGTACTTAGACACAGTGAAAAAACAGACAAAATCTCTGCCCTGCGGAGCTGATATTCTAGTGTGTGTATGTGGGGGGGGGGCAGGGGCACTGCCACTGCAGGGCCCAGGCAAGGTACTAGCTGAAGCCCTTGGCCCTTCCTCCTTCTCTTCCCACCTCTGATTCCTATAGAACCTTGAGATATACATAGACACTCAAGGCCACATCAAAGCCATTCCTCCCTCCAACTTCCCCTTGGCCACCTGTTAGGCCTAGCAGATGGACCTGGATAATAAGACAATATAATTCTTGCAAATAAGCTCAAGAGATACAGGGAATTCTGGGGTTCTGGGTACCTAGAGTGCAGTCTGGAAGACAGAGGGCGAGAGATCCTGATAGTCAGCTTCCCTTGGCCCCGCAGACCCTCTACCTCATGGAGAGAGGCATCTGAAGTTTGGAGCCCAGTGTAGGGGCCTCTCTTTCCCAGCATGACCTGTGGTGTTACAATTTCTAAGAAGCTAGACTCCAAGATCCTTCTCCTTTCGCTGCTCGAGCAAGGTCCTGCTTTTGCAGTGAGAGGGGGTGGTGGTCTGTGAGCCTGAGTCCTCAAGGCCTTTGGATGGTAGAGAACAGAGTCTTCCCAGCAAGCACTGCATGCAGACTCTCAGGTGCCCCTCACAGTATTTTCTCCATAGCACTCTCAGTACATTTACCTTCGTTTCGTAGGAGCTTTTTAGAAAGGTAGACATTTAATGCATTCTTGCATTAGAAAATGTAGAAGAACTCAGAAAAGTAAGAGGAGAAAAACATTATCCGTAATTACAGCACACAAAAGCAGCCACTGCGAGCATTTGGTGTATTTCCCTTGTTCTTTTTATTCTTTTCATATAGCTGAAATGATACAGCACACATAATTTTTTCTTGCTTCTTTTCACTTGAGCGTTTCCCCCATGTAATTGCATATTCTTCACGAGCATTATTTTTAATGGCAACTGATATAACATAATGTACTTTTTTTAAAAAAAAAAAGATTTTATTTATTTATCTGACAGAGAGAAAACAGCTAGAGAGGGAACACAAGCAGGGTGAGTGAGAGAGGGAGACACAGACTCCCCCACACACACCCCCAGCAGGGAGCCTGATGCGGGGCTCAATACCTGGATTCTAGGACCATGAGCTGAGCCGAAGGCAGATGTTTAACAGCTTAGCCACCCAGGTTCCCCTACCATAATGTACTTAACCATCCTCCAAATGTAGGGCATCGAAGCTGGGCCCATATTTCCATGGCTTTAAATCATGCTGCAGTGGCAAGCCCAAACATACAGCTTTTAGGGAACTTACAGCTTTTAGGGAAACAATTGTCTTCAGCTTATTTCCCTTTTTGGATTGTCCCTCCGGCGGGGTCTGATTCATTCGGGTTGTCATTCATTAATTCATTCATTCCATCACCACATAGTGGCTCTATACCTCTGTGGGCCAGACCCTGAGATCTCGGGGTACAGGCATGACTAAGTCACAGCCCCAGACCTCCAGGGGCTCCCAATCTACAGGGAGAGTTGGGCATGGAAATGGACACTTTCAGAACAGTTTGATAGGGGCTGTGTATGAAGCAAGAAAAGGACACTGTTGGAGAACTGAGGAGGGTCTCCTTGTCCCGCCTAGAGACATTAAGATAAACTTTCTGGAGGAGGTCTTGCCCAAATAAGTCATGGAAGATGAATAGGAGTTGGATGCAGTAAGAAGAGGAACTTCCTGTTAAACATAGTGAGTTCAATAAACTTATTTATCTCTGTTACTTTCCCAAATCCAACTGAATTATGAGTAAAGAAATAAAAAAGAAACACACAGGGTCTGGGATGCTGACCAGAAGGAAAGTATTCCACCCAGAGAGCCCCAGAAATGCTTAGGATTCAGAGGTGCTGGGAACCACAAACGGCTGGGTGAGGTGTGGAATTGAAAACAAGGAGAATATTGAAAGTCTGTGAACAGACCCTCTTGTCCCCTTCCTGGCCCCATCTTGTGATGGACCTCCCCACGACCACCAAGCCCCATCTCTGCAGATGGGGGTTGATTATTTGGAGAAATTGAAGTTAGGGGGCCCTGGGCTTGGGGATACCAGGCACAATCAAGGGTGGGATGAAACAGAGTTATAAGCAAAGGGATCTGCATCCTAAAACAGTGGAATCCCAACCTCCCCCCACTCTCCTACTTCCAGGACACCAAAGTCAGGAGCACACAAGAGAGCAAAGTAGTCTTCTCTGAGGAAACGGAAAGACCCTAGAGAAAGGCCTCCAAAAGATGACATGTGGGAGTCTTTCAACAAAAGAACAGGCTTCATCCCAGCAACTGTAGTGAAGCCCACCACTTGGCAAGCTCCATCTATACACGGAGCTTCCCATCTGCTTGTTAGTATCATGGGAACCAATCTCCAAGGATCACCAGCCAAGGACCCTTAAGATAGGTATATTTGATTTTAAGTGCATTAAGCCTCAGTACAACTGACATTGCACAGACACACACACACACACACACACACACACACACACACACACCAGTAAGCCTTAGGTAGCTAGAGATGATCAGATAGTCCAAGGCTATTTGAACCTATAAGAGTGACCAGAAAAGCAAGCAAAAAAAAAATAAAATAAACAGAAAACAAAGGAACTTGGAAGGAACCAAGGTCAGGATGGACGAGAAGAAACCTGGGAAATTAAAGATAGCTAGAGTCAAAATAAAGATTTCAGTGGGAAAAATTAGAAAATAAAAGGAGACAAAATATCCTAGGAAGCAGAATAACAAGATGAAGAAAGAGACAACAGAAGAGAAAAGATGAGAAAATTGGAGGACCAGTTGAGGAACTCTAACATCCAACAACAGGAGTTCCAGAAATAGAGAGGGGAGGAAACAGCAGGAAAGAAATGATCAAAGACAAATATAAGAACATGTCCCAGAACTGAAGGAATGTAAATCCCACTGAGTAACCAGCAAAATAAATGATAAAAAGACCTACACCAAGGTAAGCTGGTAGAATTCCAGAATACCAGGGATAAAGAAAAGATCCTGAGAAGTTCCAGGAAAAAACAAACAAACGAACATATCATGCACAAAGGTTCAAGGAAGAGAATGGCATTGGATTTCTCAACAGCAACACTGGAAGCTAGGACATAGTGGAGCAGTGTTCTCAAAATTCTGAGTGAACACAATTTCCAACCTAGAAGTCTATATTCAGTTGAATTATCAATCAAGGCAAAATGCGTAAGGAAGACATTTTTAGACAGATGAAGTCTAAAGATTTTATGTCCCAGGCCTCTTTTCTCAGGGGAACACTGGAAAATGTGCTTCAGCAAAATGTGGACCTAAAGCCAGAAAAAAGACCAAGGGATCTAGGAAACAGGAAATCCAACACAGAAGAGAGGCAAAAGGAATCCCAGAGTGAGGGGGCAGGGACAAGAGCCTCTGTGTACCCTTATATGGCTCTAGAGACCACCCAGCCTGCATTGCAGTTAGGGCAATGTCTTGAAGGGATGAAAAAAGAAAGAAAGAAAGAAAAAATCTGATGGATGATCTGAGGTGTCAAAACACATTGAGAGGAGAAATGCACTCCTGACAGAGTTTAGAGGGAACTTATCACAGATATGAAGAAATCTAAGAAAGCAAAGTCATCACCATCAACATCAGGGAAAAAGAAAAGTTGTGTGGCAAAGGAAATGTAGTTACAGCATATACTATGGTGAACATGAGCAGGGAAGGGGAGGAGAGGGGAAGAGGGAGAAGCAGGCTCTTCGCTGAGCAGAAAGCCCAGTGCGGGACTGGATCCCAGGACCCTCAGATTATGACCTGAGCTGAAGGCAGACACTTAACCAACTGAGCTACCCAGGCACCCTGCATGGGTTCTTCAGAAATGAGGAGACAAATACATGATCAAGCAGTTAAAAGAGTTAAAAAGGGTTTGTCTCTGAGAGCAGGGGTCAGGGGTAGGAAAGGGATAGAGTAGGGAATTTGTGTTTTCTGTTACAATCCTCACAGTCCTTGTGACTTGAAAATCTACATACATTTATTACTTTGGCCAAAAAAAATATAAAAGGACACATAAGAAAATAAATTTCACAAGCAGAATAGCAATATAATATGAACATATACTTTAGAAATCCAAAAACAAACTCAAAAAAAATACTGTTGAAAAGGAGTTTAATTCTGTTGAGATCCTTTTACAATTTGACTTTTAAAACTATTTCACATATTACTTTAACACAATTAAAAGACCTAAAGAGGGGCAGGAGTGTTCCAGGTAGCAAATACAAGATGTGCTAGAAAAGTCGATGGGAGGGCAGAATGAGATGGAGAGCTTTGGAGTGTTTGGGCTGGACAGGCAGGGAAGTCAATGGGGGGAGTTACTGAATACTTGAAGCAGGAAAACCCTGTCAGTTGATTTGCATTTTAGAGATGTTCCTTTAGCAGTGAGGAGGGAATACTCCCCTGAAGAGACTTGCGAGATCCCTGAGCCAGGATACCCACCTCTTTCTCTTCAGGGCATTGCTGGAGGGAGCCCTGTTCACAGTTGTCCTCCAAGCCTCCTTTAAAAAAAAAAAAAAGATTTTATTTATTTATTTATTTATTTATTTATTTATTTATTTATTTGAGAGAGAGAGAAAGTGAGAGAGAAAGAACATGAGCAGGGGGAGGACCAGACTCTTTGATGAGCAGGGAGCCTGATGCAGAACTCGATCCCAGGACCCTGGATTCATGACCTGAACCGAAGGCAGATGCTTAACCTCCTGAGCCACCTAGGCACCCCTCCTTCAAGCCTCCTTAAAAAAATTCTACCTCCATGGATGTCCAATCTTTTTTCTGTTGGACACCCAATTTTTTAGACATGTTACTCAACTCAAATCCTGATTTGAGGACCAGTCTGTTTCGGGCAACTTTGCATGTCTCATTTCTGATGTATTTTATGTTTACAAAACATAAAATTTAGCTCTCAGAGGATCGTCTTGTTTATCTAATTGCAGGTTCTTGGGGCAAGGTGTCTTATTGTTTCCCCAGGTACTGTTTACAGATGACTCAGAAGACAAAAACCAGAGGCAGGAGGCCAAGGTAGAAACCCCAATATGGCAGCTCAAGGGCTAACATTCTTTTCAAGTACTCTGCCCTGTTATCCCTGTAAGTCCCCCCAAAGGTTCACGAGCTTGCAATATTTTGTCATTTATTTTCCCATCTGCCAGATTGCTTCTTGTACCTGGAAGCAGCAGCGTCAAAATCCTCGGTCAGGAGCTCATGGCTGGCTCAGTCAGAAGAGCATGAGACTCTTGATCTCAGGGCCGTGAGTTTGAGCCCCACATTGTGTGTAGAGATTACTTAAAATCCTTGGTCTGATTACATGGCCAAGTTTTTGGTTCAGAAAATGTGGTCACTGTACTCATGGGCTTCAGTAAGTTACTGTTTATTGAGGACAACTTCTGAGGATAGGAATTGGCCCAGCTAAACCTTTTGAGAACCTGGGGTCCTAAGTGGACTTTCATTAGGAGAAGGCTGTGGGAGTAGCAGGAGAGATGGATCTCTTCTCCTGACATGGATTGATAAAGGGAGGCCTGGTACCCTGGGTCTTTGGGTCTCTGTGTAAGCAGCTGAACCCAGTTGATACGAAAGAGAAACTCTGGCATTCTTTTTTTTTTTTTTAAGATTTTTATTTATTTATTTGACAGAGAGAAACACAGCGAGAGAGGGAACACAAGCGAGAGAGGGGAGTGAGAGAGGGAGAAGCAGGCTTCCTGCTAAGCAGGAAGCCTGATGTGGGACTCGATCCCGGGTGTCTGGGATCATGACCAGAGTCGAAGGCAATCGCTTAACCAACTGAGCCACTCAGGCGCCCGAAACTCTGGCATTCTGAAGAAACAAAATATTTTAGGGCCTGAAGATTGTCTGGAGCTCAACTAACACAGTTATATTGTTTATAGATGAGGAACCAAGGTCCAGGCAGCAGTGACTTATCCAAGTCTGTGCTGCCTCCCAAAGAATGGTCCTGGGAGGGGCGCCTGGGTGGCTCAGTCATTAAGTGTCTGCCTTTAGCTCAGGTCGTGATCCCGGAGTTCCAGGAGCTCCGAGATGGAGCTCTCTAGCATGGAGCCTGCATTGAGCCCTGCTCGGCAGGAGGCCTGCTTCTCCCTCTCTCACTCCCCCTGCTTGTGTTCTCTCTCTAGCTGTGTTTCTCTGTCAAATAAATAAATAAAATCTTTTTAAAAAGAAAAAAAAGGAATGGTCCTGGGGTTGAGCCCCGCTCAGTGGGGAGTCTGCTTCTTCCTCTCCCTATGCCCCTCCCCCCACCTGCTTGTGCTATCCCTCTCTCAAATAAATAAATAAAATCTTTTCTTTAAAAAAAGGGGAGAGAAATGGTTTTGGAGCAGAGGTGCATATGTGATAACCTCTCAGAACAAAGAGCCCTAGAGAAAAAGTTTCTGTCTGGACTTTAGGAAGGTTGCATAAGGGAACTCATCTTAACAGTGTGTATGTGCCCAGCACTGAGCCCCTGATGCTGTGGAGGGTGGTGGTAAGAGCAGGAGTTTTGGGGTTCATGCCAAGCTCCCCTACTTGTATGATGTATGGCAAATCATTTCAACCTCTCTGAGTCTCAATTTCGTCATCTTAGAATTGGATGAGCAGTTCCCACATTGCAGGAAACTGTGCCTTGTGCATAGCAGGGGCTCAGTGATTATTCACATGATGATGGAGATGATTATATAGGTTGCTTATATGCTCTAAAATGGATTGGGGCAAGAGGGCCGGCCTGTGAGCTCCTGGAAGGTTCCTATCCCAAGTCTGGGTCTGGTTAAGTGTGTGCTGGGGATTGGGGGTGGCGTGGGGTGTGGCGATAAGACCAGCCTGCCTGGAGTGGAGGATTAGTGTTAGGGAGAGCAGCTGAGAGGCTTGGCCTCAGTTTTCTCGGCAGTTGGGGAGCCACTGAAGTTAGACCCCTCCAACCTGGCCCCTGTGAAGAATTGGGCCAGACCTCAGAAGCAATCTTGCTGCTGCAGAGTGAGATGGAAAGTTTTAATAAATGTGAAAAGGTGCTCTGTGGCCCTGGTTCTCTGTCCCTTTAGCGGGCCGTAAAGGCTAAAGGTTAGTGCCACTGTCCTTGGCTGAACACGCACCACAGGCCACGCAGACACTGTGCTAGGCAGAGTGTCACAGTCACCTGATGAGGGGAGGGGTTCTCTTCCCCACCCCATTTTCCAAGTGAAAGAGCTAAAGCTGGGCATAGGGGAGTGCCTTTCCCAGGATTATGTGGCTAATAAATAGCAGAACTGGGTGCCTGGGTGGCTCAGATAGTTAGGCCACTGGCTTCGGCTCAGGTCATGATCTACGTCTTGGGATCAAGCCCCATCTCTGGCTCCAGGCTCAGTGGGGAGTCTGCTTCTCCCTCTGCCTCTCCCCCTGCCCATGCTGTCTATGTGTTTGTCTGTCTGTCTGTCTGTTTGTCTCTCTCTCTCTCTGACTCAAATGAACAAATACAATCTTAAAAAAAAAAAGAACTGGGAGCACTATATTCACCCAGTTAGAACCCCATTACCCTGAGGCTTTCCTGCCCCACCTCACCTGTGAGGGCTCCATTCACTCTTCTAAGGAATACTCCCTCCTGAGGTCCACCTCCCTCTCCCTGTGCATCCCAGCGTAGATGATGCTCCTCTCACTGAGGTTGAGTCTTGGCTCTCTCACCTGAGGACCTGAGGACAGAGCATGTGATGTGTTTTCTGTCTTCTCTGCAGGGGAAAATGCTGGGGTTGGGGGGAGTGGGGAAGGGTGTAAAGGAGGAGGAAGAAAACAAAGGGGATGAGGAAGGCTGCTTTCCTACGTCTTCCGGGTTTTCTGGTCTTTCTTCCTCCCCTTCCCCACCCCCAAGGCACCAGCTCCACTGCCCCAAACCTCCATGCCACCCACCACACACACCCGTCTGAGGAGGAACAGCCGGAGGGGTGTGGCTCAGATTTTGCTCATTACTTCACTTCCTTCAAAGCTGTCCTCTACTCCATTCTCTTATCTCACTCTTCCTTCACCTCTGAGGGTGCCTCACAATAAAGAAGGCAGACCAGCGTAGTAGAAAGGAGCCCAACAGCTGACTCACTTACCCCCTCAGCCTCTTTCTCTTCGTCTAGAAAATAAGCAGGTTGGACCAGGCAATTGGCAAAGCTTTTTCTATGTTGTTAATAATACCTGGCATTTGTCTGCTGGGTTCCAAAGGGCTTAATCATCACAACAGCCCTGCCAGAATTGGCCTTGTGTTCCAAGTGGGCAGACTAAGGCTCAGGTCCTCAATAGGGAGGTGGCTTGCCTGGGTCACAGGGCTGGTATGTGGCAGAACCAATACCCAAGTCTAGATCCCTCTGTGTTTAAAGCTTGGGCTGTGCCCTGGCCCACACCTGCAGGCTGCCTCCCAGCCATTTGGATTTAGGCCTCATTTCTCCCTCTGACCCATCAGGCTTCCCCCGTGGTTGGTTCCTGGCACCCCTCTGACCTCATCACCTACCACTCTTCCCCTTGCTCCATCCACCCTAGCCACACTGTCCCCCTCCCTGTCCCAGCAACCCAGCTGGGCCCTTTACCATCTCACAACCTTCGCACTGACTCTTCTCTGCATGAAATGCCCTACCCCTTACATTCATGATGTGTGTTGGTCTGTGAGGCCATTGCATAGGGCACAGGGAGAAGAAGCATATTGCTAATTATTGGGTTTTTTCTGTTTCCCTTTCAGATCTGACGGTGAGAATTCCAGGACAGTCAGGTTAGTACCTCCTTTCTCTAGGAGCAGTTGGGAGATGGGACAGGGACTGGGGTGGGGCCCTCTGGTTTGTTACTTGGGGAATCCATGGGCAGGAGCAGGGGTCAACCCCAAGGGTTTTGTCCCATTGGTATTAGGAGTGGGTATAGAGCTGTGTGGGAGGGCTGGGGTGAATGTGGCAGGCATGGATAGGGGGTTGAAAACTGTTCCTCAGTCTTTCTGACCCTAGCTCCTCTGGGCTGGGCTAAACTCCAGAGGGACTCATGGTTGCTGCCCAGATGGGAAAACCAACCCGCAGAGAGGGCGGCTCCGGACCTGGGACCTGCTTCCCATTGTCCTTTCAGGAGAACAGGGCATGAGAGAAGCACCAGCCCCAAATAGTGGATCCGGGTGGACTTTTGGGCCACATTCTACACATTAGAAACATACGTTATGGTGACAAGGGCACATTTTTTGTTTACATGCTGCCTAAAAAGGGTTTACAGGCCTTAGTGAGTTGTCATGGTGTGATCAATATGCCACTTGGGGAGGTGGGAATAAAACTGAGGTAAAGACAAGGGCTGTTTGTGCCTTTCACCCGTTAGAGGGTTCTTGAAGTCACAAATGTAAAGGATAGGGTCTATATGGGAATGATGGGGGACTCAGGCTAGGGCTCATTCACTCTTAGCATTCAGGCCAGGGGCCATGCGAGGGGGCCTCTGAGATGAGAGGGGCCCAGGCAATCAAGGCATGGGATGGGTACCCTGAGTCCCAGCCAACACTACATGGTGCCTAACTAGTATACACAGTGCCTTCGTGAAGGATGGGATCCCCTGAGTGAATCGGTGGGAGGAATGTTTTCTTCCTATAGGGCTACTGCGGCCTCTCACTGGGGTTCCCGACTCAGTGAGCAGAGCACAGGTTGCATGTCAGCCCCCATCTTAGCTGTGAACCCTTGTGCGGGGCACAGCTTGCCCAACTGTATGCAGCAGCCCAGGCCCGGCCATTCAGGCAGTGGATGTGGGAGGGGGACTGAGGATCCCAGCATCCAGCTGGGAGTGCGTAATGAGACACACTGTGTCCTGGCATCCCAGGCAGGGGCCGTGGGATGAGTCTGCTGATACCTAGGGCCAGGGTAGGGGCTGTGGCCAGCAGGAAAGCAGGGGACCATGACGAAGGCAGTCAGGCCCAGTGTCCTGGCAAAGAGTACATGACAAGATGCAATTAGTCCCAGCACGCAGCCAAGGAGTACGGCATGGGCACAGCCTGTCCTAGCATTTAGGAAGGCACTAGTCTAGCAAAGGACACGGATCCCACTATCCCACTGAGGGTTTGGAGAAAGGCAACTGGGCATGGCTCTGAGCATAAGCCCCCAGGCCTCCCCACTGATAGCTCTGCTACTCGTCAAGGAACCTGATCAAAGGCATCACCAGCTCCCAGCTCTTTGCAGCAGGGAAGTTCCTGGGACCTAGATCTCAGGGTATTTACTCATCATCGTAATCATAAGTCATGATGACATGCATTGGGCCTTTACAACTTACAGAAGCTGTCAGGGCCTTTCTTTTGTTTGATCCTCCCAGTGACACTGTAGAGGGGACCTGGGCCAGCCTTATCATCACTGTTTTACAGTTGAAGAAATTGAAGCTGGCGCTGGTTATGGGTTTTGCCTACAGCCACGCAATGAGTAGATGGCTGGGCCAGGATTCAAACCCAGGTCTGCCTGGCACCAAGCCCAGAGCCCTGCCCACGCTACCACTGCGGGAGCTCTTGACAGCCTTGCAGATAATAATAATCCTCCTCATCATCATCCTAATATTAGTAATAATAGCATTTATCATTTGCTTCTCACATATTAAGAACTCTGAACATGATCTTATTCAATGCTCATAACAGCCCTGTTAGACATAGACTGGGATCCCTGATTTACAGATGAGGAAAAGGAGGTACCCTAGAGTGTCAGTGCCTTGCCCAAGGAAAGAAGAACAAGAGGTCAGGGTGGCATCACTCTGACTCATACCCTGTGCTGTCTGGTTCCAAAGCCAGCATTTGTTTTACTAAGACATGCTTCCTGACATCTGTCCTGAGCCCACAGTCCAGGGGGCTATGGGGGGTGGGGGGCTTGAGGACTCAGCAGTTGGGAAGCAAGGATCACACTCGGGCTGTGGAAGGGTCCTAAAGCATGGCACCTGTGAGGCAAGATCTGGCAAACATGGTGGGAAGAGCCTGGAACTTGGAACCAGGGGCT